>PVIC010028087.1:0-23448 GCA_004025085.1 Thryonomys swinderianus
GGTCTTGCTTTGTAGTTCAGGCTGGCTCTGAGCTCACTATGTAGCCTAGGCAAGCTTCGAACTCAACAATCCTGCTGTCTCTGCCTCCCGAGTGCTGGGATTACAGGCGTGAGCCACCACGCCCAGCACCGTAGTATGTGGTATTGATTGCCAGTGGGCATGAGTCACCACGCCCAGCATTGTATGTAGTTTCCAGAGATCGAACTCAGGACCTTGCGCTTGCGAGGCAGGCACCAGAACCACTGAGCTAACCCTCTGGCTCCCAAATTTTAAGTTATAGTACAAAGTCAGTGTAAAAACAGCATGGTACTGGTAAAAAAGAAAATTATGGGCTAGAGATTTAGCTCAGTGATTCCAGCACCTATAAAATGCAAGGTCCTGAGTTTGATCCCTAGTAACCACATACAACAATACCAGATGTGGTAATTCACACCCACCAGCAATCAGTACCACATACCACAGTGCCGGGCGTGGTGGCTCACACTTGTCATCCCAGCACTCGGGAGGCAGAGACAGGAGGATTGCTGAGTTCCAGGCTTGACTGGCCTACATAGTGAGCTCAAGGCCAGCCTGAACTACAAAGCAAGACCCTGTCTCAAAAAAAAAAAAAAAAAAAAAAAAAAATTTTTTAGAAATGTTTGCTTATCTTGTGGAATACTCAGAATAAGTAACTTGACATTCATGGTTTTACTGTAGTTCTGATCATAATTAGGATTTGAGGTCGACTGATTAGGAAGACAAATTTCAATCACTTCTCGGCCTTTTGTCTAAGATCAAGTATAGTAAGACAAATTCTACAAACATGTCACAGGATTATTGTTAGAAATGTGACAACATTAAAAGATTTCTAGAATATGATGCTTCAGCATGCACAAGTAGGTTGGAAGTGGCATGTGCAATGATCATGAAAAAACAAGTCACAATGCAAAAAAATGCAAAGTTTATTTTCTTAAATAAAATACTATATTCATATCTATACAAATAATTATTACAACCATTAAAATGTTACATTTAACAATAAAAATTTCAAAACTTTAAACAAGAGCATGGTTCAGAATATTCACACCCTAATACAATGCATTTGTAAAAAGATGTCAAAATAAACAGGTCCTATTCTTATTTACAACTATAGGACAATCCTGATCATATTATACATACCTTTTCTGGATTCCATTACAAAACAAATTAGTTTCCATTAGAATTATAAACCAGGTGATTTACAGTAATAGGACACAGTACATAGCAGACCTTGCTGGTATGATAACAGATACAAATATTACACTGTTGAAGCAGTAAAATTAGTTTTTCTTAGTGACTGCCCTATAGTAAGCTTCTCACCCAGTGTATCTATGATTTGTGAAGATAATTATGCTCTCAGATTTTTTCAACCATTTTTTTACCAAAATGAAAATATATAGATATAGATATAGATATATAACCTGCTGAAAGTGGAAGCAAATCTTTTCTTCACAGTAACACAGCTGCAGCATCTTAAGCAACACTGTCTGGTCCCTTTCTCCTTGGAAGATCCACAGTTCAACTCCCCATAATATTTACTCTACAGTCAGGTCCAGAGTCCCAGTGACATCAGAGATGAAAATGGTTTTTTTAAGACTTCAGGGTAGAAGGGCAGAGAGGCCTCAGAAGAGTGGAGAAGGATTTAAGTGGGTCAGACATTAAGTTCCTGTGCTATTGTATGGTGTATCACTGTACACATAACAGACCCCCCCAAAATTAAAGATCATCTTTTTAAAAAATGTATTAAAAATGAAATTGTCCTCTATTTCATGGAATCTTTAGGACAGATTATACAGTCATCCCAAATAACACCAATTTGAATATTAAATCCAATATTTTCAACTTGACTCATGATGATAAAGGGTGTAACCACATACGTGTGCAAGACAAAGATTACAGTAGTTTATACCAATCTAGAAATAAAGATGCTGAATGATCACACATAAGCTTTGTGTTTAAAAGGGGTTTTGCTACTAACTAGTTTTTTTTTTTTTTAACAAGATCAGCTTCAAAGATGGCTCAGAGAATGATAAGGCAACAGTGAGAAACATCAACTGTACTTGTCTTCTAGGAGGTGTTTGATTACACAGTATGTACCATCCCTGCTGGTCCTTTACCATTACAGGGGAGTGGGCAAGTGATATGTTCCAGCATCTGGTGTAAGGGCTAGAGGCACACTTTCAGTTAAAGTGCAGTACCAGGACAGACACACGGGAACAGAACTAGAAGGTCTGCATCTGACTAG
The DNA here is from genome assembly GCA_004025085.1 of Thryonomys swinderianus. NCBI lineage: Eukaryota > Metazoa > Chordata > Mammalia > Rodentia > Thryonomyidae > Thryonomys > Thryonomys swinderianus. The sequence goes on from PVIC010028087.1 coordinate 2,264, forward strand.
GTCCTCAATGTCCTCCTACACCCAGACTATCTGGACTGCTTCATTTTAAACGTGGTGGCCTCCACAGACTTGAACAGAAACACTCTCTAGGTTTCACTCTCATAGAAACCCAACACAGGAAGAATAGAAGGCAGAGTATAGCTAAGTCAAAAAGAAGGACCCTTTTCTGTACAACTTTGGGAAAAGAAAAATGGTAACATTCAGCCAACAAGGCATCTTGAGAAAAAACTAACTTCTGCCTTTAATTGCATATCAGTATCATAAAACTATCCCTCAGTGATTACTCCAGTGTAATCTAGTGTGTCTAGCCACTGGCTATTGTTAGTGCCCTCTGACAGGTGCACTACATCCAGGCACAGGCAGCATTTGTCTCAGTAACAGAAATGCAAAGACTTCCAAGCTCCTCAGGAGATCAACCCAAAGCCATTCATTTTGGCACCACCTTTGCCCTTTCTTCACTGTACCACAGGGCAAAAAACAAGTCCATCAAACCAAAAAACACAGTAACACGCTGAAATATCTTAGATCAATTTAGATTAATTTTTTTCAAATATGTTGCTACTCATGGAGCCACAGTGGTTCCAAAGCCAGAAATTGAGAATCACTGATTTGAAAGTATGATTCACTACCACACACTAACAGATTAGAGGCCCAATAAATGTTTCAAGACAAAGGAGTAATTATCCTGCTAAGGGAATGACCAGGATCCCTGTCAGTTACTTGCCACAGAGAAGATAGAAGAAAATAAGAACCCAAGCTTTTACTTCAAAGAAAGAATAAAGCTGAAAAAATGCATATTAGTAAGTCTTTACCCTTCCTCAAGATTATAAACTTTATTCCCACTAGACTGTACTTCCACATCTTTTGAAGTGTTAGCCTCTCCATAAAAGATTTAATATCTGAAGCAAGAACAAGGAAATGACATCATTCTGTACTTTAAGAAAGCTGACTTTGAGAGGCTGATTTCCACTGCAGTTCAACCTAATCCTGACATGTGACTGGAAAATGCTGCCAAACACATTCCCTCCATTTCCACAGTTCAGTTAAATTGTATACATCATCATTCCTGTGAAATATTATGCCTTACTTAGAAAAAGGATGCTACCTCCAATAGCTCAGAAGTTCTTACAACAGTAACTACAATTAATTCCCTGCAGTGATATAAATCATGACATCCTGATTGTGATCATATAAAATGATTACATATACAAATGATTTTATATACACAATCCCGATTGTGCATATAAATGTACCAATAAAATCAATTTACAAATAAAATAAAAAACGTGGCATCCCAAGGCAACCTATATTTTCAAAAAAAAGGTCAAAATGGGTTTATTTCATCTATGACTGACATATTTAACAAACTTGCTGACAAAGTTTATCTGCAATTTCCCACTTGTTTAGGACTTACTGTTAAAGTTGAAAGGAATCAACTACTCTCTGTAACTCAGGCTAGGTGATCAATAATGCTAAAAGAGAGATGATTTGATCAATGACTCTCACTCATGACTCAGACATATGTGTGCTTTGGTAAGTCACAAAATTACTTGTAGGGATGGTTTGACTTTATATAGTCCTACTAGCAAGCCAAAAATAGTACTAAATTTGCTATAAGCAAAATGGACTGCATTTTCTGCCTTTCCTTTACCAAGTATTATGTCCATATATTACAAGGTGGTAAATAACAAATTCCTTCCTCCCAAATCATGTAGCTCTAATTTAAAAAAATACTTACTACTGCTAGTGTTTATCCTTTTAACTCAAATAAAGGAACTATAGGGTGAGCACTTTCAGAGTGAGGTCCATTTATGAAATGATCTGTAACATCTGTATGCACTGTGTCTATAAGGTGCAGCTATATATAAGCAGGAGCCCAATCATTTGCAGGTGGCCACATTTTTCTTTAGGTGGTCAAATAAGCCTTACTAAGACTCATCCAATATCAAAGTGTTATATTCTTAGAATCAAAGTTCTAAGAAAATGCAAATGTTATCTCTGAACAGAGCTTAGCAGTAAAATGTAATCAGTGCAAGAGAAAGATCTATGTACTGCAATATTCAAACTGAGCTTCTTAGTCAGGCATGGTGGTGCATGCCTCTAGTCCTAGCTAATTAGAAGGCTGAGGCAGGACAGTTATCAATGCAAGAGTTTGAGACTAGCTTGGGAAACACAGTTAAAGCCTGTCTAAAAAGAAAAAATAATCTTCTCCTTAGCCAATAACTTAGCTCCAACCATATCTGGCAGTCTCCAGTTCTTCGGAACTCAATAGCCACTGTGATGTACAGGTGTGCATGAGAGACAGAGAAACAGAATGAAAAGAGAAAGAAAGAATGAAAATCGCCCTTCTTGAAATCGGCAAATTGGATCTTTCAAGTACAAGTTAAAAATCTGAATATTAAAGCTTAACACTAAGAAAATTAAGAAAGCAAGTCATAAGTCTTGCTTTTTATCCTCAATAGAAAGTTTTTCACTCTGTTTATCCATGTTTTAAATAACTTACTCAAGAAGCTCTCTTGTTCTTCTCCAAGACCTTTTTGAAGGGAGACAACACAGGTTTTCTTTTGTTTACTTTTTTTTTCCTTTTGTTCTCAGGGAGGCTGCTTTTAGTTGGCAGCAGAAGCAGATAGATAGGAATGTCTGGTGAGAACAGCGCAAGAGGCACAGCGACCCTTTCACCGAGTCTTTGAAGAGGTATTCATTGAAGGTGACTGCTCTGACCAGGTTATGAGGCTTCCTTAGGATGGAAATCACAGGTTGGGCTCTGGGCTCACTCCCTTAGCACAGTAGACAGGATACTATATGTGTTTCTCCTACCTCATCTCATTTTTGGCAGAATAAAACAATAGAAAGTCAGGTTCAACAGGTTTAAGAACATGAGTATATAAACAGTAGTTGTTTTCTTCAGTTTTCAAAATTCATTGTGTTTTTCAATTTATTGTTTCCTTCAGAAGGGTTTTTTTAAAAAAACTCAATCCACATCAAGTTTTTCTGTTTTTAGCAGCTTTCAATTTCCTGTTTTCAGATGATGATCCTATTTTTTCAAACTTATTTATCATTATTTGACAGATAAAATTGCGTGTTTATCATATATAACATATTCTGAAATATGTATACACTGAACTAGTAGGAACCAGTTTTACTTTAAAATCTGTTTTCATACATACTCTCACACATTCACATACCCACAGGACATATACACTTTTTTGAAGCACCATTTCACATCTACCATTAAGAAAAATAACAAACAAAGTCATCTTCTTATTGTAAATCTGTTACAAAAGGTAATACCCACTATACAATGCCATATTTAAAATATAAATATCAGTAAATGAAAATACTGAGGACTTAAAACTACTCAGAAATATTTTAAAACTAAGGCTCAAATAAACATGTAGTTTTAAACACATTATTTACTGCTGGAAAAGAAAAATACTACACCAAACTCAGCTGAGGACTGGGGATATAGGTCAATGCTATAGTGCTTGCTAACCATAAGTTCAAATCCCAAATCAGGAAAACAAAACAAAATATAACAACTTGCTAAAAAAATCTCAATTGTGGAAACTCATCAATTAAATTCATGAAAAACTCTACAGTATAACTACTTTTATCCTATGGCCTGATACAAACTCCAGGTACAAAAGTGAAAAGCATTTATGTACTTTACTTTCAGGTCTATTTTTAAGGCTAACTGTCCAAGGAAGACTTTTGTTTTAAATGATTTTGGCACATTTGAGGATAATGTGATTCTCTAATTTGAAGAACAAGTCATGGAATTCAGATATTTTATGAAAATTATAATTGAGAAAGAAGCCTCTATCTAAACCAATCCTGGGGAATGAAGACTGATTAAATAATTTATCTGCCAAATGCTCGGCTCTAGCAAGGACATTCAATTTGACATCAATTCAACACCAACCATGGAGTAAAAACTGCTTTCAGACATTGACATCAGCCAGCATCTCATCACGAATCATGGTGTTTTATCAAGTTGCTCATAGTTTTAGACAGCAACTCAACTACCTCAAGTATTTTTAAAAATATCTACAATCAGGTTTCAGATCTCAGCGCCTTCCTTTCACCCAGAACATGCCAAGAAGATCTCCTTTAGCCTCTAGCTGGTTAGGATTTAGAGACTATAAAATTACAAATCAAACGTGGAAATATAAGTCTGTTTCAAAGAGGAAAAAAAGCACTGTGCAGTTAAAAATGAAAGATAACTCTATTATCTTGTTTTTGACAATCCAGCATCATCTCTGACATGGCCTCCCTAGCATTTAGAAGATAATAAAAAACTGATTATACAAACACAAAGAGGAAAAAAACCCCACAAAGACAACATACACAATCCCTTTGTATACACAGAAGGATGTGAGTGTGCACAAGTACATCTGCGACTTCACCCAATACCTTTACATTTACCTTATCTGTTTACACAGCTGAACTGCAATCATGACCTAAAATATGGCTTATGTTATGGGCAGGTCTGTTTGAGGACTGCTTGGAAGAATCAGAGGCAGAGGAATTCGCTATTGTAAGCAAGGGTGACATTGCTGAGCCATCAGGAAGAGCCGTTGCTATTTCCGGAAACAAGGATGTCATATTAAAATTAGATAAGTGAGAGTTGGTCATGTGCATTGGTGGCATATCAGGGAGAAGAGGAAAACTTGGCTGAGCAAATCCAACAGGTCTGGGAGGAGACAAAATGGATCCAAATCGGTTATTTAAACTTCCACTGTTTACTTTCTCTGTGGTTGGATTTGAGAACATTTGATTAGAAAAGTAGGGAATTGAAATATCATTGGACAGTGTAGGATGAGCAGGAGAATAGGGGGGATAAAAGGAGGGAAGAGTATTTTGGGGATCTACTGGAATGAGGGCTGGAGTTCGAGTGGCACTAGGCTGAGTGACCTGTGGAATGAAAGAAGTATTAGCATTTATTGGTGGGTTCATGCCACCCTCAGGAATAAAAGGAAAACCAAAGTTTTGAGATAATGAATGCTGGTCAGGACCTGGATTATCATTAGGTACTTGTGGACTGTCAGGCATGAAACGAACAATACTTCCTCTCTTCTCTGTAGCAGGTTGTTGACGTCCAAGAATCATACTGCCACTTGTAGAGAGAGGAAGATGGGGAAGACTTGGATCAAAGACATTACTATGTCTTTGGTTTCCGGAACGATTTCTTTCAGGTTGACGAATTTTGGAGCTACCACTGTCTTGCAAGGGATGTCTTGACCTCTGGGGGACTGAAGTATTAGCCTGACGTACAGGAGGCCCTTGGTCAGCATTTCCATGAGACCCAGGTGGGTGTGGCAGAGCTGGCCTTACAACCCCATGCATGTTGGTTGTGACAGGAGGGTTCATGTGGCCCTTGGTCCCATGACTGTCAGTAATCCTCATGGGATTAGACTTCTGTACAGAAACATTGGGACTTGTGTTTCGACCTTGAATATCTCCTGAGGAAGAAGAACTTGAAAAAGGAATATTCAAGGTACTGTTCCTGGTATTAATTGCACCTAAAGACATGTCACAACTTTCTCGATTCTGACTCTCACTATCTCTTCTAATGTGGACACTTTCATGAGTTGGGGGACAATTATACTCAATGGCAGAGGATGGACCACATTGTGTATTCCTCTGATGTTCTGAGAGTGACCTCTGGCTCCCAATTACCTGATCACCAAGGTGTGGGGCAAGTAAGCTCTGCATGAAACTTTGATGACATGTATTGTCACTGTCTCTTGGTGGAATAGCATTTCCTGTCGGGAGACTCTGAACTGGTGGATAAGGTAATCTCTTTTGACGGTCAATTGGTGGTGGCCCAGTGTTTTGACCGATTCGAAAAGCCTGGGACTGCATACTCCTCAATGACGATACAGAGTTACCTATTTCATTATTTCTTGAGGACTGTGCTTCAAAATTACTCTGGGGCTGTTGACTGGCTCCACTTGGTTTAAATGTCTGACAGTCAGAGAGGCGGATATCTGAGGCAACAGTGTGGTCTACACGACTCTGCATATTATGAATTGTCAAGCTCTTATTTCTGGGAACATCAAGATAGCTTCTCATTTCAAGCTGATCTGTATTCCTGGGACCCTGAATCGATATGCCCATTCTTTGCTCTGAATTAGATGATGTCTTTCCAATGAGTGCCTCAGCAGAATAACTTGAAACTCGATTTCTCTCTGTCCTATGTGGAGTACAAGTCATGTCTGAAGATCTAGTCACAATACTTGGTTGGGACACCATTTGTTGCTCTAAGCCTCTTGACGTCAAAAGCCTCTGCATTGGATTATGTCCAGATACATGTTCAGAAGAAACTCCTGAACCTTGCTGTCTGCTTCCCACATCCTGCTGCTGGTGCATAATATCTTGATTAAGATGGTTCTGTGGGTGACTGTGGTGGTTCCGGCTAGTTGAAGGGTTTTCACAGCTCTTCTCTGGCTGGGAACTTCCGAAGTGTTGCTGCATCTGTTGCTGCATCTGCTGATGGTGGGGATGTGGCTGACCACTCTTGGGTCTTGACTGGTCTGAGGCATGGTGCTTTGGTTGTAGGGAAAGCTGAGAGCCCTGAGTGCCCTGAACGAGATTCCTCTTTTTCTGCATTTGAACTTCCTGCTGTAGAGTTCTCTGTTGGTGTACATTATGGGGCTGAGAGTGGACAGCACTCTCTGCATGAGGTACATGATGCTGCAGTTGATACAAATGATGTCTCTCTCTTAATTGCCCTGCCTGCTGTTGTTGCTGCTGCTTAATGTAGAGATGGTTACTGTGAAGGTGAGACACCCCTTGAGGGGGAACATGCTGCTGCAGGGCCTGCAGATGCTGACTTGCCTGATTTTGCTGCTGCTCAGCAACTGAAGGCTGAGAACTACACTGAACTTCTGTCTGTCTCAATGTAGGAGCCACAAAGTTGTTAGCAGGTGGAAACAATCGGGTAAGGCCATCTCCGTGTGCTGGATTGTTGACAGGCACAACTGAGTTTGAAGAGTTGGGAGGGATCTGAGTAACCATCATTTGAGCTTGGTCAGAAATGCTTTCTGGAGTTTGGCTCATCAAGGACATATTTTCAAGCCTGAGCGGGGCAGGCTGACAGTGCTTTTGACGTTTGGCTGATGACAGTAAAAAGTCATCTTGGACAGCACGCTTGGCAGAATCTTTACGGTTTTCATGATTTGGTTTTAAAAGGGGCTCTTGAATCTGTGAATTTGGTATGGTACTAGCCATAGTATTTAGCTGTTCTTGGGAATATTCTGTCATCAGAGATGGTCCAGGAGGGTGGCTGCCATAAGAGCTGGAAGAAACAGTCAGGTTCACTGTTGTAGGAACAGCTGTTTGGTCCGAAGTTTGGGATAAACCCGCACAGCTGACCAGAGGATGGGTGATGCTGCTCTGGTGGATAAGATTATTCACACTTAAACTGGTGAGGGTTGGTGGCTGTGAAGAAGAAGCCTGCAAGGAGGCATTTGATGTTTTAATTCCTTGGGAACAACTTGGTTTCTCAAGGGGCCTATCCACTGTCCCTTCAATTGACTCTTGAGAATTAAATTCATTCGGTGTTTCTGCTTGTCCTGTGCCATGCTCTTTAGGGTGTGATTTGAAAGGTTGGTCTCCCTCCAAAGATGATGCTTCAGAAGACTTTGAAGTCACCTCCCTTATATCAGCCTGGATGCCAACTCTGCCCTTCTCAATGTTCTCTTGGTCAAAAATAGCTCTTGCTGCAAGAGCTACTATGTCAGTCTGCTCCACAAAGGTACAGCTGTCACATGTGTTAGTTGTACTGCTGGTCACATCTTCTCTAGTTGTTTCAGGAAGCATGGATGCAACTGAGAAGCTACGACTACTGCCAGAGCTGGTTGACATGGGCGAGTCTGCTTGCCTGGTGAGCAGAGAACCATTCATAATCTCCTGGTCAGGGAGGCAGGAGTGCTGCTGCGGTGGGTCTCTGTCTTCACTGTTCATCAGTAACAGTTCTTGTTTGGGATGTAAATCTACACTGGAACTGACTACCTTAGAATTTTCTGAAGAAAAGTCAGGATGATCATTTGGGACAGAAGCAGATGATTTCTGAGGGTCTTTTTCTTTAGCCAAATCAGACAGCAATGTAGTTAAACCTTGCCCCTTTAGGAGACCTGCAGCTTGAATCGTGTCTGATGATTCCTGCTCAACCCTGCAAGATTCTGCAATGATTTCTCCCTCAGAAACACAGTCAGTACTCATTGTGCTTGTGGTGGATGACAAGCCAGAAACCTGAGGAACCAAACTCTGGGGATCGCTTGGAGATGGAACTAACACACTGGCTGAAGTGCAGGATTTGGTAGTATCTGACAGTGATAAATTAGATGGTGGCTTATCCTGAGATGGGTCTTGTTGTAAAATAGGCATAGAATCTTTGGGTTTTTCTGGGGCTGTTGCAGAATGTTCACCTGTTACAGATTCTTGGTGGGGGGACACTTCTGCTGACTTAGGCTTGGATACAGATTCAGGCATTACTGATGCAGAATTTAAAATATCCAAAGAATGTGAAGCAGAAACACTAACATTCTTTGCTTTGGACACAGTGACAGATGGCAGGACAATGGGGAGGCTTTCCAGTAGTCCCTCATCGCATGGAGGTTCTGCAGAGCCTTCAGTTCTTGGGCAGTCTAACTGGCCTGCTTCTCTGCCCAGATTCAGGGGACATGCTGGCTTACTAGCTGCTATGTGTTTCTTGGCACCTGGCTTCTTATTCAACCTTTTTGACTTCAGGGTTGGTGGCAAACAAGCAACAGTGTTTACTAAAGAAGTAGTCACAAGATTATAAGTAGTGGGGAGTGTGACTGAATTATCTGTTGTTGTGGAAGGTGCAATACTTGTTGTTAATGAAATACAGTTAGCTGGGGTGGTTTGATTATTTGCAGTCGTTTGGGGATTGGTTGGCTGGCTAATAGACAGCTGTACACAGCTTTGCCCAGCCATCTGTGATATGCTTTGATTGAGGCTGGCCAAAGCACCGAATGTATTCAGGGCAACATTGGTATTTGGATCTTCGCTGGTGGTGGGTTGAATAATTTGCATAGGGGTTTGACTTGTAGTTCCTGATGAAGACATCACCGGCTGCAAAGCAAAGAGCTGTCCATTTAAAGAAATAGTTTGAGGCTGTTGTTGATTTGACATGGTAACAGAGAAAGTCTGTGTTGAATTAGATGTTGATAAAGATGAAGGTCTTGGTAATATGTGGACAAGATGCTTTCCTCCAAAAGTCTGTGGGGTGGAAACATTTTGTATTGAATTATTAGAGCCTATTATAGCACTGGCTCCATTGACAGGGATTCGAACGGAACCAGGAGGTGGAGCAGAAAGGAGAGGCAATGGATTCTGATTAGCTGCCTGTATGATGACTATCTGTTGACCTACTGTTTGGTTGGGAACCTCTGCCCTCATCATTGTTGGGCAGGGGGTACTGCTGGGTGGTTGAAGAATGATAACGTTTTGATTACCCGAAGCTGCATTAACAGCTGACCCAACTGACTGAGCCATCTGAATCACTTGCATTGCTGAATTCAATGGAAGGATATTTTTTGGAGGCTGAGATTTAACTTGTGGCTGGGAAATGAGTGGCTGCATAGGTAAAGGTGGACCAGAAGGCAAGGTAACAACTACTTGCTCAACTTGCTGTCCATCTGCTGGAAGGGATTTATTTAAGTTGACGCCTATAGCCACATGTCTACTGGGGTTGCTTGTGGTGGGGCTGGTACCAGACTCACTCAATACTGGAGTCACAGTGGAAGATGGTGTCTGGCTTAAGGGCTGAATAGTATTTCCTGCCAGTTGCAAAGTAGTCCATGTTGTCTGTGTGTTTCCAGCTGAAGAAATTCGGGTAAGGCTATTAATGTTTTTTAAATCTGAAGCACTAGCACTTGAAGAAGGCAAAGAACAAGAAAGAGTCCAACCACTGTCCAAAGGATTTGCAGAAAGAGTGCTTACTGGGGTAGTGGTCTTCCCTACTCCAGGGGCAAAAGGTGCCACCACTGTGGTTGTATTTGTCGAGTCTGTACACTTGCTAATGCTCAGTGGAGAAGAATCTCCTGCAAATCTGGGAGGCTGGGAGCAGACTGTGGTGGTAACTGAAACAACAAAGGTGTTTTGAAAATCACCTCTGCAGTTCTGCAGGCTCAAGCAGGACTTGGCTCCATGGTGTACTTTAGTGGCAGTTGGTGTGGGACTAAGGGGGACATTTGTGACACAAGGGGCTGTCTTCTTTAATAACTTGGTGCTGTCTAACCCACTGCTGTTTTCGGAAGAATTCTGATCATTTGGACATATGTGCAATGAAGGATGCAGATGAGGTTCAGGACCGACTGACACGGCAATCAGCGAGCCACCAGTGGCACCAAGCATGCTCAATTCGCTTTCGGAGGTGGAAAGCTCAAGAATGTTTTGAGCAGGAACGGCAGCAGGAAGACAAAGAGGAACAGGCTGATTGGCAGCCAATGCAGAAACGGTGGTATGAGGCCATGGCTTCTTTTCAGAAGGGTAAATTCCAGAAATAGACACAGGAGTCACAAGATTGCAAGTTCTCTGTACTGGCACCACGTTGGCGGTTTGCTTTTGCAAATTATGACCAACATTAAAGGTTATCCCCTGAACAGCTGTTCCTTGGCTATTTCCACCAGGCTGACTCCCATTGGAATAAACAATAATATTTTTCTGAACCTGGTCACTTGGAATAACAACAGATACCTTTGAGTTTTTAAGGTTTCCTTTCCAGTGGATTGTGGGGTCATCATATAAGCATATGTCATTTGCTTTCAGTAATTCAATATATCGGCCATTTTCTTTTTGGATTTCTTCCAGTTGTTTCCGTAGCTTTTTAATTTCTTCAGCTATGAGATTAAAATAAAAAGTTAGAGACACAGGTGCATGTCAGTATAACTTGAAAAAGAGCTATGTACTAAACTAATGAAGTCTAATTCTAGCATTCTAAATACTTCAACTGAGAATCTTCAGAACTTTGCTAATACAAGTTTCCTTCTTCTTTTTAGAATGCTACTTAAAACACCTATCTCATCCTTTTAAATAGATATATCTTTAAAACCCAACCATTAGAAAAAAATTCACAATGTGGAAATCTCAAATTCCTAATACAAAAATGTCTGATAGTGCAGTTATACAGATGAAGCAAGGGAAGACATTGACATCATAATAATATTCTGGGAAAATAACACTGGATTTCCCTAAAATGCCACTTAACTGCTGAAACAGCTAATATGGTGGTAATGGACTAACTCATAAATGGCTTTAGTTTCTATTTTACCCTTTGAAACAATGGAAATTGAAATGAGACTATGTCAGCTGTTAGGTTGGTGGAGCACCAAAGAGAATACTGGCAACAGGATCTGAAATTTTCCTTGTTAGTCCCAAGGCAGATGCACTGCTGAGCTACGAAGGTCTGCCACAGACCTCTCCTTTCTAAGGGAGATAGTTTCACCCACAGTCTTACTATGGGGACAGCTCTGGCTAATGATATTTATGCTTTGTGACCCTTTATGTCCTCACCCGCCTGGCCATAATGGTAGGCATTCTCATCCCTACCTCATCAAAGGCACTAGCTCTCAAGGGTAATGGCCTGTGAAGTAAACTGAAGTGAAAAGCTCCAATTCGACAAGAATGAATGGAGATCATTTTTCTCAGATTTTTCAACAAAGAGACAAAAGAAAGATGTCAGTGTGTCATAGATATTAAAATTAAAGGTCAATCACTATGAACCAAATAATGTTTGTTGCTCTTTTGATAAGCATTTACTTACTGGTACTTTTCATTCAGTGTCTCATTTAATGACAGTGATAAAAGCTAACATTTATCAAGTATTTACTATGTATTAGGCATTAGCCTAAATGCTCTACCTGTAATAGCTCTGTAAATCTTCCTAAGACTTTGTATTGAATCCCCAGTAACACCAAAAAAAAAAAAAATCTTAAGAACCATAATATGGGAACCATCTATTATTGTCATTATCTTTAGATGCAAGAAATGAGCTCAGGGTAGTTATGAAATTTGCCTAAAATCAGGCAGCTAGATATGAAAATTATCTGTACTACGCAACAGGGAAACTTGAGGCACAGAGAGGTTAAGTAACTGGCCAAATGTTACTTAGTGCAAAGATTAAGCTGAAACTCAAGCACAGGTAGATCTGACCCCAAGGCCACTATTCTGAGCCTGTGCAGGACCACTGTGTGGAAAGTGAGGAAGAAGCCACTAGGACACAAAAAGAGGATAGAGCAAGATACACAAAAAGAAGCAGAGACACAATAATCAAGACAGATGGGGCCAGGGATTTGGCTCAGTGGTTCCAACATCTGCCTGGCAAGCTCAAAGTATCTAGTTCAATCCCCAGTACCACATATCACAGTGCCAGGTGTGGTGGGTCATGCCTGTAATCCCAGCACTCGGGAGGCAGAGGCAGGAAGACTGATGAGAGTTCGAGGTTTGCCTGAACTACAAAGCGAGTCACTGTCTCAAAAAAACTAAAAAACAAAATAAAATCATGACAGATGGTGATGTCACCAAACTTAAACTGTTTCAGGTGGCACCCCAACCCCTTTGCAGAACATTCCATCTTCCCTAAGTAACCTGACTGCCTCAGCCTTTGCTCTGAACTCAAAGGGCCTTTCACTTGCAAACTCTGGCCTTGCCTTCCCTTTCTTTGGGGTGCCTCACAATGACTACCAAACACATATTACTATATCTACCTGGCATATATTATTATATCTAAGGCCCTGAGCCTTAAAACACAGCTGACCTAGAGAAGGGTAAGTTGTTATTCATCTAAAGGAAAACAGAATTCTGAATGCTGCCCTCTTTATATGCTTTCAAATACCCTTCCCATCTATTACAATAAACACAGCCCCACTGTTTCCTGACCTTAATGAACTCTGCCTTGTTTTGCTCCTTTTAAGGTGGTCCACTGAGCTGTCATAAGACATTCTCTCTCTGCTCTTGTCAGAGCCAGAAATAAGGACGATTCAAACTGGTCTACCATCCTCAGCTTTATAGTGGCCTAGGATATTTTTCTTTTCAGTGTCTCACCAATGCTAATAGAAAAACAGAACTCATATAACAGCACTAAAATAAAAGCTACCTCTATCTAAAAATCGATTATTAAATAATCAGGGTCTCTGATGCACACATATTAATGTAAACAATTAAGAAATAAATAGTTTTTGGCCTTTTGAGTTATTGGTAGGTGCAAACCTATCCTGTTTTTAAACTAATACTCAACACTCCTCCCTACATCCTCTAATGGTATTTTCCTAGCTGCAAGATCCAACTGGAATAAGAAATCTACTATTATTAGTATCAGGAGTGGGGCACACAGAAAGTACACAGAAGTCTTCAAAGTCAAAATTAAGAATGTAGTTGCTCATACACGACAGAAAAAAGTAAAACACAGTGATTTTACTTGTCACACTATTCTCTCAGACCCTTTGAATGGAGGGCCTTACTAATGTCTTTTTTGGAAAACCAACTATATCCTAAAATGAGTTGTTGTTACACTAGGTCTGCACACTTAATGAATAAAACAAAATACACTCCCCAAATTTCTTTACCTTGCTCATTGTTTCCTCCATTCAACAAGAGCTCGTCATTTTGCCTTTTCAGTTCTGTTATATATTTAAAGGCTTGGTCCAGGATCATATTCTTGCTCTGCCAAAATAAGCCATTTAAAAGTTTCATTGAAAGGTAAGAACATGCCAGGCAAAACTTAAAAGCTTTCAGTTTATCACATATGTGTGATATGTAACTTTTAGCATATTCAAAAGCTCCTACTGTTCATCTTTCATCTACTAAATACTTACTAATCATTTACTATGTCAAGCTCTGTTTGAGGTACTGGGATACAGTATATCAGACCAAGTACTTGTCCTTAAAGAACATAAATCTACTTGTACATATAAAATAATTAATGATAAGATCATATATCCATACATAACAACTAGTACAGATAAAAATAAACCAGGGCAGGGCCAGAGATTTAGCTCAGTGGTTCCAGAGCCTGCCTAGCAAACACAAGGCCCTTAGTTTGATCCCCAGTAACTACAAACAACAATACCGGGCATTGTAACTCATACCCACCAGCAATCAGTACCACATACCACAGTGCCAGGTGTGGTGGCTCACACCTGTAATCCCAGAACTCCAGAGGCAGAGGCAGAGGCAGGAGGATTTGTGAGTTCAAGGCTAACCTGGGCTACGTAATGAGCTCAGGGCAAGCCTGAACTACAGTGAGAGAGACCCTGTCTCAAAGCAAAACAAACAAACAAATAAACAAACCAGGGTAAAGAGGAGGCCACAGGTTACTCTGCACTATGGACTATTTGTGTCCCCCACCACATCTGTATACTGAAATCCTAAGCCTTGGTGTAATAGCATTTGAGGTCGGAGGCCATTGAGAGGTCAAAACATTTGCAGAGGGCAGCCCTCACTAATGGGATTAGTGGCCTTCAGAAAAAGACAGGGACAAATGACCTCATTCTACAGCAGGTGAGGATATAATACAAGAACCCAGTCTCAATTCTGGACTTCACAGACCCCAGAACAGTAATTGTAGCCTGCACTAGGATACTCTCCTTGAAACTTTGGTGGAGAGATCTCCAGGAAGCCTCTGTGTAAGGTGAGTCCTAAGCAGGAACCTAAAGGAAGGAAAATGACCACAGACTGCTCATATCTGGAGGAAAAAGGTAGAGGTAACAAAATCAGAGCACAAAGGCCTTCAGCGAGGGCTGGAGCCAGCAGTGTGGGGCCCGTGAAGGGGTGAGCAGGGATAGTGTGATGAACATTAGAAAGAGTGCTAAGAGAAGAGGCCAGAAGGGGCCTTCGAGATCACATATTTTACATTTTAATGTTATTCTCTACTTGTTAAGCAAAATTATACATTATTGTATTTAAATTGAGAAATAAATGTTACTTGATTGAGCATTGGTATCATGTCCAGTATATTCCATTTCTAAGCTTCTTCAAAAAGATCATACTTCATATCAAGGTATTTCTTTACCTCCCACTTCCCCAGGGCACTGAGCACATACTCAGGACCTTGCGCTGGCCAGGCAGCTCCAGCACCACTGAGCTACATCCTCAGCCCCATTCTTTTATTCTTAATAGATCACTTTTTAAACTAAAAATATAATATGGCATAAAAATAAGTAAATGCAGACAGGAGCTAGAATGTACCAATAGTGAGGAAAAACTTTACAACTCCTCTGCTTCTGAAAGCCAACACTGGCTTCCTTTGCACATTCTAGAGAACCCAGGAAGTTCAATGGATATGGCTTCCTGTCTTCAGAAAAACTTGGAGGAAGGAATACCAAGACCAGGAAAATAAAACTTTACTAGGGAACTTCCAATATTTACTAATCAGCTACTATACACTATGGTATGGAAAAATAAAAACAAACTAGAATTCTTTTATGCAAATCTAAGTCTATCCTGTAGGGTGAAAAGAAAAGACGCTGAAGTGTAAGTCCTCATCGGGGAAGACAGTGTTGAGAAGCAAGTTGTGTTGGCCTTCCAAACCCATACTGATGTTTCAGGATTGAGAAGCATCAGCTAGTATAGAAGGTGGAGTGAGGTATAGAGTTTAAAATGAGGGGAGTCCCTGAAAGACTCTTAATAAAGCCATAATAAATAGGAACCATGTCTCTCACACACATCCTATGCAGCCAGACAACTTCCCTTTCCTGCCTCAACCATAGGAAACAAGTTTATTTTCTGTGAAATTTAAACCAGAGAATTTCAACCTCAAGTATACCTAACCTAAAAGAAGGCAAGAGGCTCATAAGGTAAAATGGGGGGGCATGACTCCTCCTACTGAAGTATGAAGACTGATCCCTGGTCCAGGCCTAACTCATAGATTATGAGCAAATAAAATCATATTCTCCCTTCACCATTTTTACTCCCAGGTAAGATACTCATAGATTCTTTCATGGGTATATGTGTACTATGTCTCCACAATTAACGTATTAATAAGGTACTATGTACATGAAGAATAAAAGTAACTTCTAAAAATTTCATAATTATCCCCACAAATACAAATACTGATCTTTTTTTTTTTTTTGAGACAGGGTCTCGCTTTGTAGTTCAGGCTGGCCCCTGAGCTCACTATGTAGCCCAGGCAAGTTTCGAACTCAGCAATCCTCCTGTCTCTGCCTCCCGAGTACTGGGATTACAGGCGTGAGCCACCACACCCAGCCAAATACTGTATTTCTTAGTTCCACCACCACACCACCAAAACTGGCATACAACTAGTCATGCAATAACTAAGGTCACCAAGACAAGACCATTTGATGAGGTTTTTAATTGCTTATTCTCTGATATAAAAAAACAGCTGACATATCACTGAACATTTAAGGAAAATCTCTGAAATGAAAGACAAAATATCCAAATGAAAGAGAAAAACGGGAGTCAGAGAAAAAAACACAGGAAGTTGGAGATTTCAAGAATAAAACCTATATAACTTTAGATACAAGACACTATTGAATCCATAGAAACATATGCTATGAAATATGTAATATGAAAAGGAATAAATGGAGAATAATAAAAAGAACTCTTGGATCTGGGAATGGTGGCACCTGCCTGTAATCTCAGGACTTGGGAGAAGGAAGTAGGAAGGTCAAGAGCTCAAGGCTAGCCTAGGCTACATAGTGAGACTCTAGCTCCAAAAAGCTAGAGAAAAGAAAAGAAAGGCTGATACAGGAGGATCCTCATAACTTCAAAGCCAGCCTGGGTGACATCATGAATTCAAGGTCAGTCTGAACTACTTTTTTGCTTTGGAAAAGAAAGAAAGAAAGAGAAAGAAAGAAAGAGAGAGAGAAAAAAGAAAGAAAGAAAGAAAGAAAGAAAGAAAGAAAGAAAGAAAGAAAGAAAGAAAGAAAGAAAGAAAGAAAGAAAGAAAGAAAGAAAGAAAGAAAAGAAAGAAAGAAAGAAAGAAAAGAAAGAAAATTAAAAGAAAAAAATTCTTAGAAATTAAAATGTTACAAATAGAATAGTTATAAGAAATGGCTGGTCAAGACTGATAAAAGAAAACAAAAGGTTCTAAAATTAACTGTTAAAGGAAAAAAGGAAAGTGGATGTACATTTAATAACCTAGAAAACTGTACTGTGAGTATGTTGGAAGTGTGCAATTGAACATGAGCATATAGCATATTAAGCAAGTGAAAAACTATGAACAAATTATTAACTCTAGAACACCAAAAGTTTTAAATTAGAAATAAAATGTAATAGTAGCATAACTACAAACAAATTTACTTTTTTTTTTTTTTTTTTTTTGCTTTTTGAGACAGGGTCTCGCTTTAGTAGTTCAGGCTGGCTCTGAGCTCACTATGGTGCCCAGGCAAACTGCTGCGAACTCAGCAATCCTCCTGTCTCTGCCTCCCAAGTGCTGGGATTACAGGCGTAAACCACCACACCCGGCATTGTGGTATGGTGTTGATTGTTGGTGGGCGTGTCTCCACGCCCAGCATTATATGTGGTTACCGGGATCGAACTCAGGACCTTGCGTTTAAGAGGCAGGCGCCGGAACCACTGAGCTAACCCTCAGGCCCCAAATTTACATATTCTTAATAACAAAAACTAAGTATCAGTATAAAGGGATCAAAACTGATCAAGAAGTTTTACATATCAATTCTTCAAAATGAATAGGTATCACAAAATCCACTAAAACATTTTTAACCAAAATTGTGATGGAATTTTATGTATCAATTCCTTAAAGTGAAAAGAACTATTAGGTACCACAAATATATAGTTAAAAAAATTAAAACTGTGATTAAGTTATATTTGGAGGATCAGGGAAGGAGCAGGTAGGCTAAAAGCATGATAGGATTTTGACAGACAATATCTAAAATTGGAAATGATATAATAATATTCACATTTTATTTAGAAATATGAAAGTAAATACTAGAAGAAATAGGTGGGAGTAAGTCCCCTGAGGAGTTGTATTTGCAATGGGAATTGGGTAGGAGATTAATGTTTGTTGTTTTACACTTCTTATCACTATCTGCTATGTACATATGTGAAGTTTTGTATACATTACTTAATTAAAATTAATCAAAAGGCTACTGCAATAACATTCCAATGTAACTACTGATACTACTCTATATTAAAAAAAAAAGGCAAGTATATTTGGAAAGGTATCTACAACCAAAAGTCAACTAGGTACCACTGAGGAAAGTGGCAAGCAGGTCATAAAACAGCACTGGGTATTCTGCATATGTGTACATACTTTACAAACATCTGGAGAAAGATGCAGTGTTTCATTACTGGCTGATTTAGGAGTGACACACAAATTTTAAAAATTTTATCCCTTATATATTATGTCAATTTTAGTTTCGTTTTCAAGGAAAATACTTTATCCTCAGCTGGGAAAGAAACTGCTCATTAGGAACATTACTGTGCATTAAGTTAAGATTTTTAAACACTATGTGGAGTTGAGAGAGTATGGAGAATAAATTAAAGGCGAGACCTCTAGAAGATTCTAGGTATGAATTTTTTTTTTTTTTTTGAGACAGGGTCTCGCTTTGTAGTTCAGGCCGGCCCTCAACTCACTATGTAGCCCAGGCAAGCATCAAACTCAGCAATCCTCCTGTCTCTGCCTCCCAAGTGCTGGGATTACAGGCGTAAACCACCACACCCAGCACTGTGGTATGTGGTACTGATTGCTGGTGGGCGTGAGTCACCACGCCCAGCATTCTATGTGGTCACTGGGATAGAAATCAGGACCTTGTGCTTGCGAGGCAGGTGCTGGAACCACTGAGCTAAATCTCCCGCCCCTCCAGGTATGAATTTTTAAAGAGTAAAAAACAAATTGGCAGGAAACAAAAGACATGTCCAGTAAACAGACTGGCTGAACAGTGATTCAAGAGAAAAGGAAGGGGCCGGAGGGTTAGCTCAGTGGTTCTGGCGCCTGCCTCGCAAGTGCAAGGTCCTGAGTTCGATCCCCGGTAACCACACATAATGCTGGGCGTGGAGACACGCCCACCAACAATCAACACCGCATACCACAATGCTGGACGTGGTGGCTCATGAGACAGGAGGATTGCTGAGTTCGCGGCAGCTTGCCTGGGCACCATAGTGAGCTCAGGGTCAGCTTGAACTACAAAGCGAGACCCTGTCTCAAAAAAAAAAAAAAAAAAAAAAAAAAAAAAAAAAAAAAAAAAAAAAAAAAAAAAAAAAAAAAAAAAAAAAAAAAAAAAAAAAAAAAAAAAAAAAAAAGAGAAAAGGAAGGTCTAAAAATAGCATGACATGTGGAAAACAGTACTAAGAGACTGTTAGGAATGTGAAAAAAATTAAAATTAGGTATATAGAAAATGAAACAAATGAAAAATGAGGCATTTAGTAATTGTAAAGCCCCATATGTAGCAGGGAAAATAATCACTCCAAGCACCAAAACAATTTACAGAATTGTCCATTCACAAGTAATGAATGAAAATATGAGGGGATTCTTACCTGCTTCAGAGCAGGGGAACACGGAATCAGCTCTCCTATTCTGTTTATCCCAGCATTGATTTTCTTCTTTCTATGCCTCTCCACTAAACAAGGAAGAAAATCCATTTATTAAATCTTATACTACTATGCCAGAGTACCCCATTTCCCTTGCCAAAGAAATATCACGTAAAGAAATCCCTAAGAAACCTTTATCAAATAATATCTACAGAACACAAGCTAACTATAAGTGAATAATATTTCCAATAATATAATACTTTTAAGTCTTTAATGTTATGAAAAGCAATTAACATTTTGTTATATTATCTATAATTTATACATCATATAATTTATATACACTATATCTTATATATTCATAAAGAATATAATCTATAATAGTTACATTCAAATTCTAAAAAACAGGAACGAATAGGGCTGGGGATTTAGCTCAAGAGGTACTGTGCCATCCCTGGATGCACAAGAGCCTAAGTTTGATCCCCAGTACTGCAAAAAAAAAGAAAAAAGAAAGAAGAAAAAAAACAGGAATGAATAATACTGAATTACTATTAGGTCACCATTCTTTTTTTTTTTTTTTGCTTTTTTGAGACAGGATCTCGCTTAGTAGTTCAGGCTGGCCCTGAGCTCACTATGGAGCCCAGGCAAGGCGCCACGAACTCAGCAATCCTCCTGTCTCTGCCTCCCGAGTGCTGGGATTACAGGCGTGAGCTACCATGTCCAGCATTGTGGTATGTGGTATTGATGGCTGGTGAGTGTGAGTCTCCACGCCCAGCATTATATGTGGTTACCAGGGATCGAACTCAGGACCTTGTGCTTGTGAGGCAGGCACCGGAACCACTGAGACTAACCCCTCCGGCCCAGGTCACTATTCTATTATGTTTGAAGTAACTACTAGGGATTTTAATGAAAATCAAATTTCAAAAACCTACTAGCAAGCTACATGAGGTCGTGCGAATATATGTAATCTCAGGTATTCAGGATGCTGACATAGAAGGACTGCAAGTTCAAGACCACCCTGGACAACTTAGTGAGAGACCCTGTCTCAAAATAAGAGAAGTAGAAAGGGCTAAGGGTGCAGCTCAGTGGCAGAACACTTTTTTAGCAGGCCTTAGGGTATGATTTCAACCCCAGTACTGGGGGGAAAAGTATACAGTATAAAGAACCTTAAAAAATCTGTTAGGACAAAGGACCTTTCTGGAAATAGAAACAGCTATTAGTTTGATTTAAAAATAAGAAAGAGCACTGGCTTGATTTTCTGTATAGATTCTGGCCATTTTTAATGTATAAGAAACTAGGATACTATCAGTGACTTAACTGTGAAACGTTCCAGACTTACATACTGCAACTTTAAAAGGGTAAAAAAGCACAAGATAGCATCTAAATTTCTATAAGATATTATAAGTAGAAATATTACTTTTGGCTATTTCCTGTTAGGAAGGTTTCTAAAATTTTCCCTCCAACAAAGGATTTCAACGTCTCTAAGACAATCTTTCAGATTTTAGGCTGCACAGAACTTCTTTTTAAAAATAGATGTGCAGCCAGGCGTGGTGGCTCATGCCTATAATCCCAGCACTCGGGAGGCAGAGACAGGAGGATTGCTGAGTTCGAAGCTTGCCTAGGCTACATAGTGAGCTCAGAGCCAACCTGAACTACAAAGCGAGACCCTGTCTCAAAAAAAAAAAAAAAAAAAAAAAAAAAAAAAAAAA
>PVIC010028088.1:0-23423 GCA_004025085.1 Thryonomys swinderianus
TTTACTGAGATCCTGCCTGGAAAAGAACTTCAAAAGGGTCAGGGACATGCATCTCAGTATATAGGGTCTGACTGCTCGCACCACAAACAGAAGTGAGCGCCACCTCTCCTCACACAGTTCCACCTTGCCCCAAGTGGGATCTGCTCTCAGGACCCTGGTGGCTCCTCTTTGCAGGATGCCGCCCCCAGGTTCCCAGTGCCTGCTTCACCCGGGTCCCCCCGCTGTCCCCCAGACGCCCGTGCGCTCCCCACTCCCCTGCTCTCCTGCCCAGGTCGCTGGCCCGGCAGAGCCTGTGCCAACCACACCGTGAACTTCTCCAGGTCTCTGCTTCCCACTCTGCTTTCCCGTCATCAGACTTACTTTCCTTATCCTTCTCCATTTTTTACTAGAATGCCAGCTCTGCACAGAGGTGAACACGGTGGCATCCCAGGGCCCAGCGGCAGTGCTGGGCCGGTGCAGCCTTTGAAAGGCCAAGAGGATGAATGAATGAATGAATGAATGAGTGAATTCTGGTCCCGCCTCAGCCTCTCGGCACTCTGGATCTACCCCTTGTCAACCGCAGTGTCCATCACCAACCCTGCCCCCAGGTGACGCTGGCCCCAGTCACAGCCCTCACGCCGCGCTGAGCTTAAAGCCCAAGTAGAAAGGGATAGTGCTGTCATCACTGAACTGTTTCCATTAACAGCTCTGTTTACTTCAAAAACAAAAGCAGTTTCCACTGTGTTTCTTTTCCCAAAAATACTGTCAACTCACACGCGTCCTTGAAACTCCTCCCCTGCCACTCTCTGATCCTGAGACTCACTTTCCGAAGCAGGGACAGGAGAGCAACAGAAACATTTCTTCAAACTGAGATTCACAATAGTTTTATTCCTAAACCACATGTACATTAGTCTCCAAAGATCTCAAGGTAAAAAGATAAAAATACAAAGGCTGATTTATAATTTTTTAAACAGAAAAATGGGCCGCAGCGCTTTAAAAACTTCTCAGTCGGAAAGGGATATTTTTGGTCAATGATCTATTTTTATTTCTGCTCTGCTGTTTCTCGAGGAGTCCAATGACAAGGACCTGTCCTTCAAAGTTTCAATCTGTGGGCACAGAATTAGCATTTTCAATTACCTTCCTGGGTGAAGTACACAGGCCTCTCCTCCTGTCTACCAGCCTCTCCCTCTCAAGGGGGGACAGGCCGGTTTCCAGGTTACCTTCCTTTTCTCCCTGCAGAATTTTATCAGCAGGTTACAAACACATTTTTAAAGGTAATTTGTATGTATCACTCCTCAAAGAACAGAATAGAGGTTTTAAACACCATGATGATGTCTGTTTAAACTGTTGACACTCTATTTTCCTTAACAAATTTGTTGTACGTCATTCTTAATCAAGAGACATATCTTTTGGTTACTCTTATTGATTCCACAGGAAAGCCAGTTAATGTTATTATGCTGGATGGTGTGCTCCAAACAGCTTCCCTGACAGACATTTTTAATAAAAACAAATATCAACTGGGAACTCAGAAATGAGATCAGATTGTTTGATCAACCAAACAACTATTGCTGCATTTCTCACTCTCCCTGCAGCGTCCTCGGGCTTCTTAAGACGAGCTGGTCACACGAAGGACAGACGCAGAGAGGGGAAGAATGAAGAGCAACTTCTGTTTAACTGTTGGTGAAGGTGGGACCCGAAGGAGGAAGGCAGGTGTGAGCGCCGAGCGCCGAGCCCAGGCAGGGGAGCCGAGGCTCCTCAGTGCCCATGCAGTGCGCTTCCCGGCCCTGCACGTGACCTGGGCGCTCCCCCTTCCTTCATCCGGCTCTAGATCGTACTAAACCAGGGATGAAGGGTTCCCAAACACTCTGCAAACGCACGGTGCCCACCGCAGAGGCCCCCACGGATTCCCCAAGGAACCACTTCCGTGCTCACCGTCTATCTGTTCTGCTGTTCTTAGTCTAAGCCACGAAGGAAGACGCTCTAGGGGAAGAGGTCAGGGATCGGATCTCTCCGATTACAAGAGCGGCCCTGAACCAAGGAGGCTGAGAAGCTGGGACCCAGCCGACTGACCCTTCCTGCTGGTGCTCAGCGGCTACACTTTTAGGTTCTTGTACCTGACGGTGCTCTTACATGCACCATGTCAGGAAGTAGAGAGCCATGGCCGATGGCTTTATTCTCTTACCCCCGCATGCAGCTGTCTTTACCCATGACAAATACTTTAAGAATCGCTGCCTTCCAGGGTAGATCCAACCACCTCTGGATAGTTCTCCTAGGGTTTAAGGTTACTTCCAAGCGGATTTCACAGGGTATCCAACACTGAATCTATATGTCCAATCTAAGTTTCTTGGAAAGTCATTTCTAACAAAACTGTTAGCAAGGTGCCTTGTGAACACAAAGAGTCTGAAAAAAGCATTAACTAGTAAAGATCTATAAAGACAAAATACATGGGTCAATTTAATAACTGAATAGAGAAGTTCCCTTGAGCTACACAGGTATAACCCAGAACACCGAAGGATAAAATGCTTTTAAAGGTATAAGAACTGCTTCCTTCACCTACCCTGGTCCCCTTCTTTGTTACTGAAGTAAGCGAGGAGGAGTTAACCATGAGGTGTTCCCACGCAGCCGCAAGGCTTGGGCTGTTGGGTGAACCCCTGAACCACACAAGTGCCAGGAGCCGCCTTACCAAGCTCCCCTCAGCAGATGTGACCTTCTCACCCTGGTCACCAGGGGTGACAATGTCCCTGTCGAGCAATCACCTTCGGGGTTAAGCACCTCTTCATGACGTCCTCACTGAGCAGAGGTGCAGGAACCTACCCACCTGCCTGGTCAGACTCACTTCCATTACCCTTCAGTAAAGAGGTTTGTGTTTTGGTTCGTGTTTAAACGATGGATTGTTCTCCGACGAGTCTGTCTTTCCTTATTGCTCTCAGGACTTTCGTCTCAGGGGGAGGCCGAGCCCTGGTCCACACACCGCCTCAGGCAAGTGGGCGGGGTGGAGCATAACAGGGAATTCAGAGAGCCCCCCCCCACTGGTTCAGCCATGGCGGCGCCCAGAATACAGAGCTTCTAGGGTTGAGAAGGGGTCACGTTCTTTCTTTTTTTCTGTTCCCTATATATTTGCGAAGGAATGAAAACCAACGGAATCAAACTCCCTTCTCCCTCCTCTTTCTCCTCTCCCTTTCCTTCCCCTCCTCTCTCCTTTGTCTCTGTGTCTCTATCTGCCTCTGTCTGTCTGTCTCTCTCTGACGCATTTGCTTTATTCTATGAAAAATCCTCACACTTTTAGTGAAGCGAGAAATGACAGACTTGAACCCCTAAAGCCATTTTTTGGCCTTTCTTCTCTGCTATGGCAAGCTCATAGGTAGCCGCTTCTACTGAAGCCTAGTGATAGTAAGATGAAAAAAGTCTTACAACTTGGGTATCTACATAATAAACTTTCCACCAAGGATTCACACACTTTTTTTAAACCTCAGATGTCAGATGGACAAAGTTTGAAGAGTGGGGCCGGAGGGTTAGCTCAGTGGTTCCGGCGTCTGCCTAGCAAGCGCAAGGTCCTGAGTTCGATCCCCGGTAACCACATATAATGCTGGGCGTGGTGGCTCACGCCTGTCATCCCAGCACTCAGGAGGCAGGGACAGGAGGATTGCTGAGTTCGCGGCAGCTTGCCTGGGCACCATAGTGAGCTCAGGGCCAGCCTGAACTACAAAGCGAGACCCTGTCTCAAAAAGCAAAAAAAAAAAAAGTTTGAAGAGTGGATATTCAGCTACATTAACCATCTTTATTTCACTTGTACAGCAATTTCTCAAACTCTCCTCAGACCGTGCGAGCTGGGGAGGCTTTCAAGACAACCTCTCACAACCCACAGGAAACTGAGGCGTGGAAAATAAGTTCAGAGCCAAATCCCACAGGACCACGGAGGGGCCAAGGCTCAGACTCTGTCCACACACTGTTGAGTAGCGGGAGTGGCTGTGGTGCGTGGAGCCACTAGCCACACGATGAACAGGCAAACCGGGCCGCAGAGACGCCGTAGGCTTTCAACAAAGGTTGGCAAAGGACCGTGGGGAGCCGAGTAGGGCCTCACCTCACCCTCCACCCCACTGCTTCCCCCCACTCCATTACAGCGGACCCAGCGACAGCCCTTGTATGTTTCATTATCTTTCTGAGACATGGTCTGGTCAAGTCATTAATATGACTTCTCTAGACTCGAATGGGCCAGCCTCTCTCCTCAGGGTGCTGGCATTCTGGGATGACAGGTGTGCGCCACCACACCTGGCCCCACCTGCTGGGGAAGTGAGTTTTACGTGGACAGAGCCCCGCCCGCTCCCTTCCACACTGCCTGAGGCCGGCTGCTTTCCCACCGCAGCGGGGGCAGCCGTGGCACAGACTGTACGTCTGACAGAATGCGTCTGCGATCCAGCCTTTACGGAACCGATGTGCCTGGGCCTGGCGCCGGGCACGCAGATGGCATCAAAACTGATGTTAGCAGGTCATGCGCTCTTGCCACGCAGGGAACAAAACGCAGTCTGGTCCTATGAGCATTGACACGATCTCCCGGACACCGGGCTAAGCTCTGCACCACGGCTCGTGATGTGTCCACACGGCTGCGGCTATGGCCCGTCTGTGTCCTGGGACTCCAGGGCTCCCCAGAGAGCACGCAGGGAGGGCCGGCTCCAGGCAAAGCCTGCGTCCCCGCGGCACAGGCGCTCCCTGCGCCCACCACGCTTCCACGTATCGAGCGATGAAGGGAAGACGGTGGCTCCCGTGGCTTCCTCAGAGCGGAGGCGAAGCCTCCTCCTCTCCCTGCTCCTCTCTCCAGCCTTCCCTCAGGCCACTCAGGCTCCCGCCGCTCACACACACGCTCCTCCGAGGACGGACAGCCACAGTGGCTGCCCGCGATGCCTCGGCTTCCCGTCCTTCACCGAGGCCAGCCGAGGGCTCAGCCAGCCCTGGAGGAAAGACGTTCCCCGCGCTCCCTCTCCCTCGTGCTCTCCCCTTTTCCCCCGGGTCTCCTCGAGGCGAGCCGGGGTTACACCCGGGGAGCTCAGACTGGCTTCATCCGGAAGCTGGGCAGCCTCTCTGGCCCTGCCTCGCGCTGGCTGCAGGCCCTCCTGCCCAGCCCCTCTCAACATGGAGGGATGCGATGGGACTGGACGGTCCTTACTTTGAGGGCGCAAATGTATGACACGAGATTAGACTTGAGCCACGACGGGCTAATTCTCCCAGCTCTAACCAGCTTGGGGATCTGCATCAAACACAAGGACCCCGGAGCCCTCCCCAGCTGCGTCTCCTTCCCTCCCCCCGTCACTCTGCAGGCACTGTCTTACTCCTATTCCTTCTGTGGACATGGTCAGCTTGGGCGCGAACAGGGCCCTCAGATCCCCAGCCATGACATCAGAGAGAAAATATGACTCAGGATGTTGGGACAAGAAAGCCTGGATTCAAGAGCTGGACTCCGCCACGTCCCAGCCGCCTGGTGAATCACTCGAACTCTGTGCCTCTATCTTATCATCTGTACAGTGGGGGCAGCAGAGACCCCACCTCAGAAACACGCTGGGAAAATCGAAAGGGCTCGCAGAGGTAAGGTACTCAAAACTCCGACTGGCGCCCTAAGTAATGACTACAGTATGTGTTTCATAATTGGGACAGGAACCAATTTGATTTTTGAGAAAACTGCCATCAACGTTTTGAACATCTAGTCAGCTGGCCAACTTCTAAAAGAGGGCGTAGTAATAATTCAATAAAAATGTGCATGTTTTGGTGAACTGCTGCCTTCTTGGACAGTTATTCTGAAGGTGCCTGAATCCCAGAACTGAACGAAAGTGTTTGAAAGGAACGAACGGGAAGTGTCTGAAACTTCACCCTGCTGGTGGGACCTGGCATCTCACCACACACCGGGCCAGGAAGCCCCACTGGCCCTGACGCTGCCCTCTGGTAACACAGCAACAGGTACAGACTGAAGACCTCGCTCAGTAAATCCATGAGCTGCGGCCCCATGTCTGCTGGCCATGAAGCCCATGACCTCCGTGGGCGTCTTAGGGACAAAGCTCTAGCTACGTATCCCAGAAGAACCTCCAACCTGACAAAACCCACATTTTCGACCGGAAGCTCACCCCTTTATTTTTAATGTCCCACCCCCCACCCTGACTATAGCACTGTCACCCTCTCATCTGTTTCCCACGCTGCGATCTGTGCTCGGCTCCTCCTGCCTGCACTGCCCTCACAGCTAGTGGTCGTCAGCCTCACGGCGACCATCTCTGCACGCTCTCCAGGTCACCAGGGCACTGCAGCTTGTGGCTGGACCGGCTGACACCGGCCCAACCTCATGCCAACCGCTGCCATCGTCCAGGCTGGGTCACGCCCTGCCCTGTTCCGCGCTCCGCGCTGCTGCCTCCCTAGTGTTAGGGTGAACCACTGCGCGGGGCTTCTGCTCCTCACGCGCCTCTAGCCACGCACAACCCTGGGCACGGCGTGGGACGTGCGCCTAACTGGGAAGCCTCCGCCCCTTCCCTGCGTCCACTCGGGCGTCTTGTGCTCCATCCAGCAACACTGAACCCACAGCTCCGAGAACCAGAAGCTTCCAGAACGCACCGGTTGGCCCTCTGCCCTTGCGCGTGCTCCTCTCTTGGCCTGTAACGCTTTGTCTACTTTACCTGTTGAGAAACTAGGTTTTGTCCACAACCTTCCGGCTACACATGACCCATCTACGTCCTTCCCTGAGTGCTCTGCTGCAGCACCCACGAAGGCCAGATGAGTACCCCAGAGCACCCCATGGTCACGGGGCCTTCTCCCCCCTATTGCCCTTGCCCCTAAGGCATCTTTCCGTCCCAGCAAGAACATGATTCAGTGGCAGTTACATGTACAACTGCCTTTTCACTCTACCACAAGCATAACCTTCGATTCAATAGATGTTGAAAGAATGAAAAACTATCTCTGTCTCATCATTTAATTTATTCTCTGGTTTTACTGGATATCTCAGAGTATAATCTAATCCAAGGCACAGTGGTCAACAGCACAGGTGTAGAGTCAGACGACCTGAGCTCTCACATTGGCTCCCCTGTTTGTTAGCTCTGAGATCTTGGGGGAGGGCTGCTTACCACTGAGACAGTGGGCACAATACCAGCCTTCCATTTCCTGGGGCTGCTGTGAGAAGTGTTATGGTCTAGATGCCCCCAAGTCTCACGCGTTCGGAGGCGGAGCTTGTGAGGTGATTGGATTGGGGTCACTATCTTCATTAGCGGTGCATTTATGGCTGGATACACTGTTGGGAGGAAGGGCCGGTGGGAAGGGGCGGATCCCTAGGCCTGGGACCTGGAAGGGTGGATCCCTCCGCCTGGCTCCTCTCTTCCCACTCTGCCTCTGGAAGCCATGGCAGGCCCAGTTGTCCTCCACCCAGACCCTTCTGCCGTGGCAGGAGCCTGGCACGGACTAACTTGGAGCCTCCTTCCTGGGGAATGAAATCTCCACAACCATACAGCAGAATAAACCACGAACAGAAGCTGTGGGCGTTGGGTATTGTGTCTCGCATGAGGAAAGAGACAAAGAGTCAGTGAGGTCACACCTGCAAACAATTCAAAACAGCACCCAGCCTGAAATAACGTCAATATATTTCACCACTTGTTAACTTGCACTCCATAGTGCACATCTGCACATGTGAGAGGCGAAGTATGGCCACAAATAAAAATTACTCTGATTCAAATAGTCACTTATTCCACAATTTGTACTTCCCCTGCGATTTGCAATCTTGTGGAATCTGAAGAGCTAAACACGTATACTTACACACACATGCACCACACACATACACATACACACACGCTTCCAACCAAGGCTGCCTGTCATCTGAAGATGAGGGTCGAAGAAGGGAGTGCTGCTGGTTATGGATGTTAAATAAACAATTTTTTCTTACAACAAACCCTCGCCATCCTGTCCGCACCATGTCGCGGCCCAAGATGGCATGGCGTCTCCCAAGCATGACCAAGCGATTAGCAGGGCTGTGTCTGTGCATCTCGGCAGTAATGGGAGCTCTCTTTCCATTTGCCGTGTATTGAAGCCTGAGCGCTCCACTGCTCCATGCATTTCCAGCTTGATAAATTCATTATTCTCCATATTTTTCTTTTCCCTCCTTCAGAGAAAAATTTTCCCCCAAAGGCCAGGATGTGTCTTCCCTCTTACAAAATAGGTGATTTTTCAATGTGACCGTATGACATGATGTCAGTAACCACTCAGATGCACCCAATGTCACTTTAAGAAAAAGGAGAAAATAATGAAATACAAGCCAAATGATATAAATATCTCAGTATTGTTGTTCTTTGGATAGAAACACAGAGATAAATCTAGTATTTTCTAAGAAGAAACTTCTCTTTTAGAACTGAGCTGAGAAAATTATCCCACATAGCTGAGCAGCGATATGCTTGCTGGTCTACACCGCAGATCCGAGAACTCATCTCCCACTTTTGGCATTTTCCCTCTGTGGAGGCAGAGCGCGCTGGTACCCAAACCTGTCCCTCCCCACTCCTCACACAAGAAGGAGCTGGCCACTCAGGCCCTGCGCTCCCACACAGAAATGCACTGCACGGCGATAAGGTGACACTGTCACCCTGATCTGTCACACAGCACTTTCTGGAAAAAGAAAAAATTACTCTAAAGCCAGCGAAGAGTGGGCACTAGACCACTTCACTTAAAACTGGTCACTGGCTTCCAAACTTAGATCTTTCCAGGTACACGACAGGTTGGCTTTCAGCAGCGTTATGACTTAGATTGGAAATGTCTCCTGGAGGCTCATGGGTTGAAGAGCAAGGCTCCGATCTCATGAAAGCATTGTCTGAAAGGACTACTGGGAGGTGGAGGAAACTGTACAGGTGAGACTTCCTTAGAGGAAATCAGTCACGGGGGTTGTTCCTTACTTTTCCTCTGCCTCCTATCCACCAGAGGGGACATGCTGCTGCAGCACTTGTTTCTAGCAATAGGTCTGAAGGCAACAGAGCCAACCGACAGGGACTGAACCCTCCAATCTCATATTCCAAAACGAACCTTTCCTTCTTTAAGTGACTGTTCTTGAGTATTAGGTTACAGCAATGGAAAGCTGACCAACACGGCAGCAGAGATCTGGAAGGACTAAAAAACAACAGGCAGGCTTTCTCTGCTAAACCTGAAGAAGGACCTAGAGTTTACTAAGCAATTAGGACCCTCCTCATCCAGAAGGTGGCATCATAACCACCTGAACATGCCTAGGTCCCATTCACCAACAATTTTATCTTCATATACACAAGCCATGAATCATCAGGACATTATACCTATGAGCAATTAGGACAATGGTTAAACGCTCAGGCCCATCAGAGGAGAACCATTTCAGTTTGAAGCCAAACAGCACAGTGACTGCAAATATGCTATGTAACTCTCTACCCCTCAGTGTCCTCATCCATCATGTGGGACACTGCTAAATACTTGATATGTTATAGGGTGGTTAGACAATGTAATTCATGATACATGCTTAGCATACACTTAGGTTTCCTCATAATTAGATAAATATAGTAGTGTAGTATTATTGGCCTGCTTTCCTGTTTCTGGGACAAAATACCTGACATATATAACTCAGGGAAGGAGAAGTTCACTCTAGCTCATAGCTTCAGGGGGTTCAGTCCATGGTTAGTTCCATGAACATCACACAAAGGATGGTAGAAGAAATCGGATCAAGTTAGTGCCCTCAAAATCCATTCACCTCTTCAGGACTTTCTTAATCCAATCAAGCTGACAATCAAGATTACTTGGCATACACTATTTCTTCCTTCTGATAATTTTCTGGTATATCTTAAAACATATTTCCCGTTTCAAAGTAAAATTTCAAAGTTATTTCTAGGATATAAATGTGGATGTTGATGAGCTAAAATTTTATTTTAACAAAATATGAATAAAATGATCTCTCTTATAGAGATATGCATACGTTTGTTTACATATATATCCATTTAACAATTCTATGTAAACAGTAAGAATTTGTTAGACATGTAACAATTAAATGTAAAGCAATTATATATAAATTATAAGAAACTATCTCTCCAAAGTGGGCAACGTACAGTAACAACAGTGTTTTTGATTTTTTGTCATATGCACTAAGTTACCATAAAAATGATCCCTTCTATAAGATGGTATCAAAATGACCCTGCCTGCTAACTGGGTTTCTTACAGAGTGCAAAGTCTGTCTCCCAGAAAAGTATCCCAAATGAATAACACTTCCATTTAGCAAAATAACCCCATATCTCCCTGTCCTTCCTGGAGGCACAACCTTACTGTGCTCACAGAAGACGCTTCACATCTAAATGTGGGGTCACGGCGCCAGGGAGGGACTAGGAAATAATACGAAGGGACTGTAGGTGGGGGGTGTCGTGCTATAAATAGCCAAAGAACATGGCTACATTCGGAGTTTCCCAGGTGGTGGATTCAGGCACAGCTTTTTGTTTCCTGAAACAAAAGAAACGAAGGTTCTGTCCAGGTTTCTCGGAGCCCCTGGCAGGAACACTCTTCTCTATTTTTTTCTTCTTTTGAAGAACTGAGAGCTCAAAAGAAATCCTTCAGATCACTGTAAGATTTGTCCCCCAAGCTGCACTCACACTGTACTTAGGGAAAGGCCTGCCCACACTGGCTGATGGTCTCATCTGAGCAGCTTCTGAAACATAAAACTTTTCCTTGGCAAAGTCTTAACGAGCCACAGTACAAATTTCAGTTGCAGGTGTCTGTTTCTCTAGCACCTTCACTATGGACACGTTTTACAATGTTCTGGCAGAAATAAACATCTGTCTGGGGGACGACACCTGATAAATTTAACCATCCCTATAATGGGAAAGTGCTGACAAGAAGGAACATGTACAAAGATTCTTTGCACAGTGAGGATGGCCCAGGTGTCTACAAAAACGTCTGCTCAGCAAGAGAACAACCAGCCACACTGCCCAGGATCTCAGGGCTGTCTCCACGCAAACGCTGCCCGGGCTCCATGCTGCAAAGGAGAGTCCCACACGGAGCCCACTGGAGAAGGATGTCCAGTCCCGGACTGCCACAGGCAGGGCGACTCCACACACTCCTGTCAGACCGAGCGGCCCCATGCGCCTGTGGCCCTGTGCAGTCCTAGGAGGAGCTGGGCTCCATAAACCAGGAAACGAGTCTCATTAATACTGATATGTCGCTTTTCCATCTGTGACACCAACGACACTTTTCCCTTGCCTATTTCTGAATATTCTTTTTTTTTTTTTTTTTTTTTTTGAGACAGGGTCTCGCTTTGTAGTTCAGGCTGGCTCTGAGCTCACTATGTAGCCCAGGCAAGCCTGGAACTCAGCAATCCTCCTGTCTCTGCCTCCCGAGTGCTGGGATGACAGGCATGAGCCACCACACCCGGCATTATATGTGGTTACCGGGGATCGAACTCAGGACCTCGCGCTTGCAAGGCAGGCGCCGGAACCACTTAGCCAACCCTCCGGGCCTTTCTGAATATTCTTTATTAAACAATAAACTTGAGAATGATTCCATACAAGTCACTGGTGTACAGGGTTACGATTCCTTATTACCGCCATGGCTCCCTCGCGGCCAAAGCGAGGCGCCGTTTCAGGGTGGTGGTGAAGTCTGCCGGGGTGGAACCCCTTCACAGCGGGTCTGAGGAAACCCGCTCAGAAAGCAGCACTCAGGCAGAGTCGCTAGCTGGATTTGAAAAGGTACCGACAGGCATCACAGGCTGCTCGGCTCCGCCAGCCTCCCGTTCTTATCAAACTCTTCTGAGGTTCTAGAAGTTACTTTGAACAGTTTCACGCACTGCCTTCCAAATTTTCCCAGCCCGAGGTGGAGGGGTCCCTGGCAAGAAGATTTTCTTCCCCCCCAGGTGAGCCTCCCAAAGAACCTCCAAACCCTGGGAGGGGCTGCCAGCCTGATGGCATCCGCCCCGTAGAGACAGCAAGGGGTGGGAGGCAAGATACCCACAAGTGCTCTTGGGAGCTGGAATACAGACATGCCAGGCGGTGAAGACCGTGTTAGCTCCTTCATGTGCGTGATGTGGTGACCAGAGCCCAAAAGTCTACACCTCGGGTCCCTCACTAGAGGCCTCTTCCCCTGGTCCTGCGCACACTCACTTGGGCACTTGGCTGACATTTTAGGCACAGGGGATCTCTGGCTTTCCCTCCAGACCGCTCCTTGGTGAGATAACCTTGGAGTGGCCACAGGCATTCTGGGAATTCCATGATTGCTTCCACGTCTAACTAAAAGACTGGTAGTCATCCCCTGGCAGGAACAGCTGGCAGGAACGTGCCTCCCAGCCCAGCCGCAGTCGTGACAGCTAAGGCTAAGCAGGCAGGCCCAGAGACGGGCCCGAGTGCACGTCCGTCCTCGAGGCCTGCGTCAACCCTGTGTGCCCAGGAGAGAGAGGGGGTCTGAAATGCACCAAGCCAGGGCTAGTCTAGCCCCATCTAGGCACAAACATGATAGAGTTCCAAAAATTTGACAACCATCCCCAAAATGTATGTAACATCACCAATGATAAGTAGTTTAACTGCACGAAGCCGTTTAAAATCATCAATAACAATAAAAAGATATTAATTAATATGCTAAAGACTAAACTGCCTTTCTCTTCTTTCCATTAAAAATGAGATTACAACATCTATGTTGTCCTAATAATGTTAAGTGAAATAGCTCAGACACACTAGCTAACCACTGCAGGGAGTTTAGTGAGTTTAGTGAGATGGCTTCTCTCATCTCACTAACACAAAGTACACATAAAGAGCAAAATAAAAGATCAATAAAAGGAAATAGGGAGGTGGGTCCTCCGCAGATGGGAGGAGTCGGAGAGACTGGGTGGGGAGGGGCAAGAAGACTCAGGACGTGCCCTGAAGATGAACCAAATAACCGCACTGAATACGGCGTTAGATGCCACACAGACTAAGGGACACGGTAACGGCGGACATGGAGAAAGGGGGTCTGGAGATGGGGGGAAGCGCACGGGGAAAAGGAAGGCAACGTAAAAGCATCAAGACTTGAGATACACGTACTGACTCCCTAAGATGAATGTAAACTTCACAATCTTCAAACATGTCCTAAAAAAGTAAAATTTTAAAGAGGCAAAGAACATGCAACCAAACAAACAAACAAAAAAGCAAAAGAGAAAAAAAAGATTTATAGAGGAGTGTCAGACACCTAATTAAAATGTTATTTTTCTGGATCTTTACTGTGGTGATATTTGTACATCTGGTTAAATTTAAGATCTGTGGTGATTTCCTTTCTCATTCAAAACAAATATATTCACTTCTGTACCTCATTTTGCACATCTAATTTCATCTCTCTCCTCTGACGCCACGAAGAGGAGCCGGTGTCCATGTGTGGCCCGGTGTAAAGAAGACCCATCCCCCACACAGGAGCAGAGGGCCCCGGGGACTCCGCACAAAGGAACGGCCACAGCGTTGCCTG
Source organism: Thryonomys swinderianus (assembly GCA_004025085.1). Lineage (NCBI taxonomy): Eukaryota > Metazoa > Chordata > Mammalia > Rodentia > Thryonomyidae > Thryonomys > Thryonomys swinderianus. Next base: position 13,411 of record PVIC010028088.1, read on the forward strand.
GTCGCCTTCCTCCTGCCGGAAGCGCATGTGCGGTCCCGAGCCTCTCCCGTGACTGGGGGACCAAGCACTGCCGCGGGGAGATCTCCCGACGGAGCACGAAGGCCCAGGACGGGCAGCGACGGTTCGACCCGAGCTTGCTGAGTAGACCCGGAGGATGCTGGCTCAGGGTTGAAGAGGTGCTCACCTCTGGCCTACCATGTCCGTGCCGGGGGTTTAAGCCCAGGACTGGGCCACCCGAGCACTAAAGGAGAGGTTGCCAGTGCTCCCTGGTATGGCTTAGACCTAAAAAGTAATGTCCCCCCAAAGTGTCACGTGACCCAACATGGGCCTGGTTCGAGGTGGGTCTCTGAGGCCTGGCCTGCACGGGTGCGTTCTCGCCCTGGTACCTCCCTTCCTTCTCCACCCTCTGGCTGCTGGGGTTGCGTCCCTTTCCTCCACGTGCCAGCCACACGCTACACCCGCTGGACACTCTAGGCCACAGGAACTGCTCCTCCTCAAAGTGGTAGTGGCAGGAAAGTGACCAGCATGCCACTCTAACTTGTCTCCTTCACCAGTTCCGGGCCAGCTGGCCACGTGCCATCACCTGGGAGGTCTGGCTGGGCCTTGTCTGGAATCACGAAGGACTGCGGCCTGTTATGTGTCAACAGAGATACCCCAGAAATCAGTGTCCCGTCGAAGCCCTTGCCAGAGAGTGGCGGAAGGACGGAAGTGTGAGGACCCAGGTCCTTACACATCGGTGGGGTCACACTGAGGTCCCTCGAAGACCAAGGACCAGCTATGCACAACAGTTTCCTGGGCCACATTCCCAGCCCAGTCTCCTTCTTCCCTTTCTGCTGAGATCACCCCCCGGGTAAACAACTGCCTTCAGTCTTTGCCTCCGGCCGGTTTCAATGGAAACTCAAACTAAGGGGCCGGAACAGTGAAGCTCAGAAAAAAAAGCACGACTGAAGTAAAGGCATGCTCAGAGTTAGGGAACTGCCGGCTTCCTGCTCACTTTGAAGAGGAGCTCGGAGGAGAAAGGTACTCACCGCCAAGACTCAAGGTCATGATCACCATGGAACTTCGCAGACTCTGCGGAGTCCACTTTGCTTCTCCCCTCACTACCACAGTGACCCCCATTTGCATCAGTTTGGCTCCTTATTGTAACTTTAAACCCTTGGAGCCGGGCGTGGTGGCTCACGCCTGTGATCCCAGCACTCGGGAGGCAGATCAGGCGGATTGCTGAGTTCAAGGTTTGCCTGGGCTACATAGTGAGCTCAGAGCCAGCCTGAACTACAAAGTGAAACCCTGTCTCAAAAAAAACCAAAACTTTAAGCCCTTGGATTGCACTTCTGCTAGGAGCAACGAACTTCCTGCCCTTTGCTGCTTTCTTTATGTAGCCCCAGCCTCAGTTTCCCTGAATTGGCTGGGGGCTCACTCTGCTTCTGCCCTTCTGTTGGAGAACCCCCTCCTTAGGAACGGCAGGCGCTGAGGCAGTGGCTGAAGGAGTCGGTGCCCAGCCTGGTCTCTTCTCCTAACTCTGGGCCTGGTAAGGCCCCACCTGCACCTCCCTCTGACTCAGCGCTGGTTCCTCCTGTGCGCCTGTGTCTTCCTGGGTGACTCTGAGGGCGGCTCTGGCAGCATCTGTATGAACCCCGTTAATCTACCCATTCCTAAAGGTGAATGTCTGTCATTTGGTTATTCAGACCAAACCACAAGAGAAAAAAATGTGCATAAAGGAAAAGGCAGAGCCATGCCCGTTTTCAGGGGTCTCCAGTCTTCCTGCCCCCGGAATGGCGATGGGAGGAAAAGGGTCCCACAGCCTCACACCTCCCCGCGGGCTCGAGCAGCTGTTTCCACGGAGCCTTTCTTGTCCACGCACATGGAAGGGGCTGTTGTTGTATAAGACACTGGGGTGGTTAACTGGTAATAAGGCACAACTAAACAAAAGAAACGAGTGTTTATTATTCAAAAAGAGATTGATCACATGCCTCCCCCTTTCTCTGATTAAAATTATCAACCAGTAAGTGAAAATGTGCCTTCTAGGGTACCAGCAACCAAAGGACTGAGCCCGAGGCCTGGCAGCACCGGCGCTCAGGTGTGTCCCGCACAGCACGCGGCTCCCGTCGGATGCGCGCCTGGTGCTCGATGCGCGCCTGCCGGGTGCGGGCTCGTCGCTCTGGGGGCCAGGGCCGAGAAGCCAGCTCCTGCAGGCGCCCCGCACCAGGGGTTTCCGGGTACTTCCCACTGGAAAGGGTTTTGTTGCATATTTGAAGAAATAACCATCCAGACACTGTAGATGGTGTAACTGAAGGGCACGAGCCCTGGGGGCAAGAGGGGTAAAGATGGCGTCTCGGGGCACGAACCTCAACCAGCGTGAGGGCCCGCCCCACACGGATACTCATAACGAGGACCGCAGATCCTACTGCCAGAGGAAGTAGAGCGCCCCCATGCGAGCTGCAGAAATAGAAAATGAGAAAAACACCCTTACGGGCTGGACATTTAGCTCAGTGATTCCAGCGCCTGCCTCGCAAGCACAACGTCCTGAGTTCGATCCCCGGTAACCACACAGAATGCTGGGCGTGGAGACTCACGCCCACCAGCCATCAATATCACATCCCACAGTGCCGGGCGTGGTAGCTCACGCCTGTCATCCCAGCACTCGGGAGGCAGAGGCAGGAGGATTGCTGAGTTCGAGGCTTGCCTGGGCTACATAGTGAGCTCAGGGACAGCCTGAACTGCAAAGCGAGACCATCTCAAAAAAAGAAAAAAAAAAAAAGAGAGAAACACACTTATGAACACTCAATGGAAAAACACATGTTGGCCTCGCCCACATGGATCTCTCAGCGTCGGCACCGCACGAAGTCTCACCATGGAGCTCAGTAGAAGTGGTTAAACTCGGGTCCCTTCTCCGGTCCTGCACGGAGAGTGCCAAGCGCTCCGGGATCTGGAGGAGCGGGAAGCCTCGCGCCACCTGCCCACACCCGACCGTTTGGTTCCTGGGGCCGCTGCTGTCGCCTGACGTCGTAAACTTCTCTAGTGCAGCAAACCTGCACGGGGGCTCCTCCGGCCGAGCGCGAGGCAGACGGCGACGCACCAGACGAAGCGCCCGCCCCGACGGCCTCCACCGCGCGCGCACCTGGACAAGCCCCACCCCCCGACAGAGCTCGGGGCGGAAGAAGAGGGAAGGAAAAGGAAGAGCCGGAAGCAGAGGGAGAGAGAAGCCCCCAGCCACAGCCATGCTGGCAGAAGTCGGCGTTGGCCACGGAGAGGCGCTTCCCCGGCCCCACGGACACACCTCCCACAGCAAGTTGCTTCTGCAAAGAAGCAAAGACTCTCTGGCCGTGGTTTGTGCTTCGCACTCAGCGCAGCCCTGGGGTACCCCGCGCTGTGTCGGGGTCCCTCGCTCTCCCCAGACTGGGCGCGCGCTCCGCTCACGAGGGCGAGGAAGCCAGGACGCTGCCGGGGAGGGGCGCGGGGACCCGCGGGGCCTGGGGTTTTCAGACGCGTGAATGCACAGGGCCTGCGCGGTGGGCCTGAGGGGCGCTGCGCGGCCCCGCCTCCTGACCGCACTCGGTGCTTAAGCTTCCAGCTGTCAGTCTCGGCCACCCCCCCTTTAGCGATATTTAACTACTTGTGACATGAGACTCTGAAAGCTTTTTGAAAGTCTTATTCACTAATGGAAAAGCCTCTTACATATTTTATAAAACTAAACAAACATCAAAGTTAACACTCAAGTGCAGCTTTTTTTTCTTTTTTTCCTAAACTCTCAGCGCCTCGTCAGCATATAAATCCCTCTTGCAGATTCTAGGAAGACCAACAGCAGAAGAGTCCTATCCTGCGAGGGGTGAAGACTAAGCTGACCAAGAGCAAAGACCCTATTTCCCATTTTTCCCCTGAGACCCAGTAGCTCTGCCCAACAGCAAGGAAGTGAACAAAAAATACTTGCTTTATGGGAGAAACTCAGAAGATATTTAATGACACAAATCACTCGGCGTTTGTTAATTTTCCTTTAAAATTTCCTTTAGCTGCCTCTAAATGGTACATGACAATACAAATGCCGTTATCAATGTGAACTGAACCAAACTCCCTCTCACGCTACACAGTCCCACCACGCAGGCTTGACGCGCGCCGTCAGGCCCAACGCTAACAAGCGCAGGAGCGACGCGAACACCCCCAGGACCCCCGGCCGCACGGTGCTAGGGGCTTCCGCGGGCGCCTTCCGCCCCACGCACACTGTCGCCTGCTCCCTCGGAAAAGGACACCCCGACATCCGCGTGTCTGAACGTCACCTCCTTGGGTCCCTCCCGCCCCCCCCCCCAACTCCACCGCTGGGTGCTACAGACACTTACTTATTGAACTGTTTATTGGGTCGACCCCTACCGGCCGGAGTGTAAAGTTCCAGAGGGTGAGGGCTCTCGGCCTCTGCTCACATCTGGAATTTTAGCAATTAATAAAAACTCAGTCAGCAGCTGATGACGACGACGACGTTATTTACACTCACGGCGGAGTAGTCCATCCAGCCCCAGGCGAGGGGCCGTCTGTCTCCAAGTCTCCCGCACTCCAAGTGCCCCACGGCGCCCCAAACAGGTGAGGGGAGCCGCCCCCCTCCCTCGCCTCCTCTTCCTCCCTCCACCTGCTCGGAGCCCAGTCCAGCTCGCGGGGCTCACCGCGACACCCCTCTCACGTCCCGCGCCACTTTTGTGTCACTGCTCTGCAGCCCGGGGGGACAGGTGACGCCACTCGGAACTGGTGGCGGAGAAGTGGGCTTGGAGCGGCCTGAGGACCTGAAGCGCCCCTGCAGTGTGGACGCGGCCTAAGGCACGGACGGGATCCGGGAAGTGGCTTTCTGTGAACTCACCGGCAGGCGCGGGCCAGGCAAGGAGCGCGGTCCAAGCGAAGGTGCCGCTTCCCTGCTGCGCAGTCCGCCCCTTCGTTCCCGAGACCCCCGGCAGCCGCCGCAGGCCGGCCCAGGCGCCCCTTTGAATGACTCACTCCTGGCTACACTTGTGCCTCAAAAAATATTGGGTAGAAGAGTGCGCTCACCCTGGCTCAGGCTCCACGATGATCTCACTCCCGCGCCTGGTCCATAATGATGAGGTTCTGCTGAATTACAACCTACAGCAGATTTCAGTTACTTCTTTCAGAAAAAAAATGGACTTTTATCTGCCTTCTATTTTAAATCTTATCTCCAGGTAAATATCCCTTTTTCTCCAATATATTTTTATTTCGTGAGTATGATGGATGAAAACAGGAGGCAGTGTTTTAATCACTCTAATAAAATGAATCATCTTTCATTCTCATTTTACTCCTTGCAGTTTTTTTTAATATAAAATGTGCCTAAGTGCATTTCTGAAATTCCTTAAACGCAAGCGCTTCTTTGTGCTGCCTCACTGCGTCACTCACAGTAGGTTATTTAAAGGGAAAGTTTAAAGTAGGTTCCGCAGCTCCAGGATTCGATCATGCTATGATCAGTTGAGGTGACCGGTTCAACCCTGGCCCAGACTTGCAGCACGGAGAGAAACCATCATCCCAGCAGCCCATCCGCTCACTGGGGTGGAGGACAGGTGACTGGCTTCTCTCCACTTCCTGCTTGTTAGATGTCTCGGAGGCATTAAAGGAGACCCTCCCCGTGATGGGCGCCTGGGACGGACACACCCACACACGGCCTGGGAGCGCCTGGGACGGACACGCCCACACACGGCCTGGGAGCGCCTGGGACGGACACGCCCACACACGGCCTGGGAGCGCCTGGGACGGACACGCCCACACACAGCCTGGGAGCGCCTGGGACGGACACGCCCATACACGGCCTGGGATTTCCGCCTGACCTCATCCAAGGGAGCTACTGAGGAACACATCTGAACCTTCCACCTGGCAACACTCAGTTCGGCTCCGGCACTCGTGGCTTCCGGATGTGCCCGTCACACCCCAGGCGCGTCCTGCTGCGCGGTTCTCCACACAGATGTGCGCGCCCCCGCGAGCCGGGCTCGCTGTGTGCTGTGACAAGACAGAAGGTGGCTCTCGTCTTTGGAGACGTCGGTCGGGAAGCTCTTAGGAGCGCCGGCCTGCACTTACAGATCCCAGACAACTGAGATGACTCCCAGGGCCTCTCTTTAGCCCAGCCCGCCCTGCCTTCCCTGCTGCCTCCGGTGGGGCAGCGAGGCCCGGCCCTGGGCCTCTGCGGGCCCTGAAGGCGGCCAGAGCCCCTCGCTGGAACCCCACTCTCTTGTTTAGACCCTGCGGTGGGCCCCTGTGCTCAGGAAGAGGCCCCTGCGCCCAGCACCGCCGACGCGGCCTGGGTGAGTCACCCAGGTCCCGCCTGTCCCTTCTGCACCGAGCCCGCTTCGGCCGTGGACCGGGGCCGCAGACTTGCACCACATCTCTGGCTCCTGGGAAGTTACCTCTCTTCTTTCAGCAGGATGGTCATTTCCCCCGAGGGCTGTGCCTCGGACCTCCCTCACTCCGCGCTGGGCACGGCCCTCAAAGCCCACGGGTCTCTCACTGCGCTCTGAGAGGGCAGCAGCGTCTCCACGCGGAGCTGAGCTGCACCCACTGGCAAACCTGGTCACTAACATGGATCCAGAGTCCACAGACATGAATGAGGAAGTGAGGCGAGGACTCCGAGGACAGCGCACAGGGCGGCCTCTGTTTCACGAGCGTGTTCGCCCTGTCCTTGGCTCCGCGGTCTCCACCCTGACCCCGTCCTACTGCTCTCCTGTCACTCCACACAGAACAGAGAAAAGGGACAGGGCGTCTCCGTCCAGGACCAGGGTTCAAAAGCCAGGCTAGCTGTGGAAAATTAACCCGGGTCACTGCAGAAGGCTTTTATTTTTAACAATTAAAAGGGAAGGGCCAGAGATTTAGCTCAGCGGTTCCAGCACCTGCCTAGCAAGTACAAGGTCCTGCTTCAGTCCCCAGTAACCACATACAGCAGTACCAGGGGCAGTGACTCACGCCCACCAGCACTCAGTACCACACACCACAGAGCCAGGCGGGGTGGCTCACACTGTCATCCCAGCACTCGGGAGGCAGAGGCAGGAGGATTGCTGAGTTTAAGGCTTGCCTGAGCTACACAGTGAGCTCAGGGCCAGCCTGAACTCCAAAGCAAGACCCTATCTCAAAAAAAAAAAAAAATTAAAAGGGAAGTCTATCCACCCAAAGAGTTTCAGGCGTGATCTGGCCTAATGACAATGGAACAGACTGGATGTTGGTTGTTAGAAAACTACAGGGAACGAAGGCAGAGAAACTGGGGGCCTTGTGTGACTATGGAAGCCTCTGCCCCCTTCACACCTTACAGAGGCAGAAGCAGGGGTGGAGAGAGAGATGGCATGTTTTCAGAAAGGGAATATAAGAAATCTATACGCAGAGACTGGAAGTAGAAATGGTAAGGACTAAAAGAGAACAAAGCACAAGAAGTGGAAACATGGACAAAGTAAGGAGATCAGAAGAGGAAAACTAGAGGACCATCTGCATGAGGACAGAGAATCAGAGGAGAAAGCACAGACAGCCGTGGAGACAGTGGGTCAGCAATCTGCACACAGTAGGGACTTTGTGTGATACCTAGATAACAGATTAAGGAAAAGTAGCAAGAAGTCAAGGAAAACCCCAAAAGATGAACATATTTAGACATGACTTCCACTGTGCAGCGTTCCGTGCCCATCCCCGGCCCAGACAATGAGCACGGAGCCCTATGCCCTCTCTTGTCTCATTCATTCATTCCTTCAGCCAAGCAGCCCCCGCAAGGCGCCCTCAGGGCACCAAGCCTGGCCTGGACGGGAGGCCCCACCGCAAGAGCCGCCAGCCACCTCTCAAGGAGGTTGTGAAGGGACGGGCCGCATCTCTTTGTAGGAATGAAAACAACTTTCTAATCCATAGGCGACATAATCTGAGAAAAAAATACCAGAATCAAAAGTAATCATACGGCTTGGCTAAAAGCCACAGGAAACAGGGGCTTTTTTTTTTCTCTCAATAGAATTAGATGACATTATGACATGTGCCCATTTAGAATGGAACTGCAAATCATAAAAATGCCAAAAATGTGGGGAAGAAAAACATTAAAGGAGCTACCCGTGGAATATTAAAGACAGACATAATTAAAGAGAGAAAGGCATAATAAATATAGGGTACTTTAAATTCTCTTTGTCGTAGGGCTCTCCTGCAGTCTGACTCCCAGTCCCATTAAAGTCATTCTGAATTGATTCCCTGGGTGTAACGAGCCCCTCTTGATAACACCACACGCTTGCCCTCTCGAGAGCTCCTCCAGGGCCGCTCTGCACAGCACGTCCATGCAGCCCACGGTGGCAGGAAGGACGGCCACGGCTCACCCCACGATCCCAGGGAATCCCCGCATCTTTGACTCTCAGCTATCAGGTGACACATGCATCTCCCCTGATGATCGCCTTCCAGTGCTTCACCTGGGGTACAGATTGGAGCTCCCCACTTAATCTGAACAACGGGAGGATCTATTTTCTACCTCTGAGATCATCTTCCCTGTATATTTTTGATGCTTCTTTATGGTAAGGTCTTTAGAATGACAGAGGGCATCTAAATACATTTCATAATCAATATCTTCCTCCTCTGCCACACAACGCTGCTGAATTTAACAGATGTATGAGAATGAAGGAACGGACGAGTTGGTATGACAGCCAGGAAACCCGACTTATTACGAGACCATTTTGCTGGGCACCATTAACCTTGAGAGAAGGATGAAGGTCACCCGTTAGGCTGGCTTTCCTCTAAATGTGTGGCTCGGACCATTCTTCCATCTGCTCGGGTCTGTCCTCCTCCCAATCCCTTCCCAGAAGATGTTTGCAGGAAAACAGATCTTTGTTTCTCAAGGACTGAGCCACTTTCTTCTGCAGCTTCTTCTCTCCACTGGGGACATCACGGGCACTGAATCTGTCACCACACTGGGTTGTGATCTCAGGTGGAAACAGCTTACTTCGTACAACACCAAGACCTTGGTTTCAAGCAACTGTTTCTGGCAATAAAATGCAAAAAAAAGCTAAGTACCTAAAATGTACAATAGATCTTTTATCCTAAGAATAGACATTAACTTTGGCTGGGATTCTGTACTTCTTAAAACTGTAAGAAAAACTTAGGACAAACAAAAGAAAGAAAATAGAAATGAACTCTCAAATATTAACAATAATTTCCCAAGGCTTTGCCAGTGTTCTTCACCTGACAACATAGGCAACTGCATCCTTACTAATCTTGATATACTACCCTAATTTTATGGATGGTTACTTGTCTAAAAGTATTTGAAAGTAGAATATTCTATCTAGACATTAAGCCATTTTTTGCAAATATAAAGTCACTTGAAGTATTTTCTAATGTGCTGTTACCCCTTCATAATTTTAACATTTTACTGATATTCTATCATCATTCACTGTAATTTCTATTATCACAACTAAGAATCAGTTTTCAGTGAGTTTAGTTTCTGCAATGCACACATTTTAGTACATCCTAATCACTCTATTCACAAGAGATGATTTGAAATATTCCTCCATGCACATGCAATAAACTTCTGGATCCCATAATCTCAATATTTTGGACAAATAAAAAAATTTAAATCAAGGTATGACATATTTTGTTAGATTTACAAAATTTGGAAAACTTATGATGAATCATAAGTGACCATCCAAAGAACCTGTGTAACAGCCAGATTTCAGAAGAAGAACCAACGACAGACATCCACATCTGCAGGCTTGAGCAGCCCCTGAGCCGGGGGTGGACCTGGCCAGCCAGCCCTTCCTCCGCTCCTGGTTCACGACCCTGACACTTCTGGTCAGGGACAGCAGTGTGTCCTGAAGACCAGGCTCGGGACTGAAGTCTCACCATGAACTAGTTTTGTGCTCTCCTCTCTGGACCACAAACAGCAGGCCAGCCCCCCTTCCCCGCACAGGCCAGACCTGGGGGGGGGGTCACCCCTTGTTGTGATTAAGGGACAGTAAGCCCGCTGCACCTGCCAGCTGGCCACAGAGTTTAGGTGTATAAGGCTTGATCAAAAGATGGCGTGACTGCTTACTGTG
>PVIC010028089.1:0-23421 GCA_004025085.1 Thryonomys swinderianus
TTGACAAAATCTTTTGATTTGAGCAGAAAGAACATTTCACTGAAAAGGACAAGATTTGGATAGTCAACCCCCTTTGTCAGCCTTCCCCTTCCCGGGGCAACATTCTAGCACTTTTCTTCCTCCAAACCATTGATCAATCAACAGGAAAGGGAAGGAGGACTTTTGCTGTGCACACTGGTGACAAATGAGACTGTTAATTTCCCTGAGCGGGCACTTGGGCCTGCCATTTGCCTAAGCAGCAGCAGGCAAACACAGTGTCGAAGGATTACAGTGGCCTTTTCCGAGCCATAACTCAAGGTGATTAGAAATGTTAGCACCGTGGGTTTAAACAATGCAGCTCAACTACAAAAGACTGCTTGCCCTTGAACCCACATTCCGACGGCAGGCCCATAACCATTGGTCCTGGTTACTCAGCTTATTAAGGAAGGCAATTAAAATAGGTCTTCTAGCCGGGCGTGATGGCTCATGCCTGTCATCCCAGCACTCGGGAGGCAGAGACAGGAGGATTGCTGAGCTCGAGGTTTACCTGGGCTACATAGTGAGCTCAGGGCCAGCCTGAACTACAAAGCGAGACCCTGTCTCAAAAAAAAAACTAGGTCTTCTAAACTTCCTACCCGATGCCTTTGCATCACATAAGAGCATGCAACAAACTGCTTCCCCTCGCTGGAATGCAAGAAGGTTCCAGCTGGGTTTGAAGAGCTCTGCACTCGACCTCACTGTCAACTTCCAGCCTTCGGTTTGGGAGCCAGCAGAGATCACTGCTCGGGTCCAGCTGGCCCAGTGCGGTTGCCTGCGAAGGTCGTCCACAAGGTGACCCGCGCACTGTGCGAGATCTGATCCACCACAAAGGAGAGCGCCACGAGCCAGCGGCCCCAAGACTGACCGTTTCTCCGCCATCCTTTCTGCTGCGGGAACTTAGCAGAGATTATGAATAGCTTCCAAAACCCAGCATCTCAGCAGCTTATAAAGAACTTACTCCAAAGGATTGGTCGGTGTCTTTGTGCTTTCGGCCAGCCACAGCAAAACACCTTAGACAGTGACTGTTAAGCAACACAAGTTTACCTTTCACGTGTTACGGTCTGAAGTCCAAGATGGAGGCAATGGCAAATCCGGTGTCAGGTGTCAGGAGGGCTCCTGTGTTCAGAGGTCTCGCTTTTAGATGCGTCCTCATGCACAGAGGGGTGAACGTCCCCCTCTGCCCCGTCTCACAAGGCCACGAATCACATGGATGAGGTGCTACCTTCATAATCCAGTCATCGTCTCATCCTCCACTGCTTAACACCACTGCACTAAGATTGGATCTCAACATATCATTTTAGGAACATCAATAGTCAGCTTCACTATCGATGGAGGGAAAGTCATACAATTTCAAATTTATTAAGGCCTTGATGTTTAGTCCGTCTTCATCAACACCCCTGCAGGGATAGAAGTAGGTAGTTGTCATGCTCAGTGAAACTAGATTTAAGTTTATACACTTCTGTAGGCTTTTTTTTGAGACAGGGTCTCGCTTTGTAGTTCAGGCCGGCCCTGAGCTCACTCTGTAGCCCAGGCAAGCCTCAAACTCAGCAATCCTCCTGCCTCTGCCTCCAGAGTGTTGGGATAATAGGAGTGAGCCACCACGCCCAGCGTTCCGTAGACTTTTAATTAAGGCTGATGCTGATAACGCTGTCAGAAGTCACAAGACCTAGAAAGGATGCACATTTCCTCCTCACTGTGACCAGAAAAGCATTTCCAGACAAGATAGTGTTAGTCCATGTGTGGCAAGAAACTGTGGAAGTGCAGGAATATGGATGGAAACACCTGTGCTCTCGGGTTCCCAGGAGAAAGCTCTCCAGCCGGACACCTACGTCTGGCTCTGACGCCATTCTCTCTGACCCCAGAACATCTGATTTGTCCCTGTCTCCATGGATTTTACTCTGCACTGAACTTGCTCTTCCCAGGTCTGACTCTTCCTCTAGACTGGATATTTCTAATTTTTTTTTTTTTTCAAAATTGTGTCTAAGCTCTTCCCATGTCTATCTCTGCCGTCCAGCGTGGAAACACTTATTGCATATAGGACTGGGCACAGCTTTACAGTGCATGGACTTTCTCTGTATAAACCCTGCTGGGGGCACAAAAATCCTCTAGAAGATGCAAATGCAGCTTGGTCTGGGCGGATTCCATTATCACCATCTTTCCTTTCAGAGGACAAAGCCTTTGGTTCACCAAGAAGATACTAAGTAGATGAAGGACAGGGGAAACTTTAAAGTGTGGACTCTAAAGATGGCTTCGATCTTGAAAATATAACATCAATGAAGCACATTCATTCATTTTATAACTTAGCCAGCGATTTGATCTTGTTCCCAAAGTCAAAATTCATGAGGAAATTGATATGGGTCCTTATCCAATTAAGCAGCCAATCCAAGGCTTCAAAAGAAAGAAACAAGGGCAAGACATGATGTGTCATTGTCCTCACTTTGTAAACTGGCTGCCCAGAGGCCCAGGGAAAGCTCAGACAGAGAAACAGAAATCGGTGGCATTCTCCGAAAATTGTCAAAACCGGTGAAGCGTTCTCAGGCTCAAGGAATGGAGAATGACCCTCCTGGAGTGGGCAGCCCTGTGCATGTTAAAACATGGTTAATAGAGTTTTAAAAGGGGCGAGGGGCTAGAGGTGGTGATGCCCTCTTGTAGTCGTAGTACCCGGAGAGGCTGAGGCAGGAAGATTGCAAGTTTGAGCCCAGCCTGGGGGTGTTAGCAAGACCCTCTCTCAAGATGGCGGCCTAAAGCCTCCCCATAAAGAGTCTGACGCATGTACTGTTACTGAGCCCGTCTCAGGCCAAGCGTCTGAGACGAACTGCAAGCACCGAGCATGACGCTAAGGAGATGGAAGAGGGAAGCCCAGACAGCAAGAGGTCCCCCCGTGCCCGCTGGGGCAGCAGACTCCCCTCCCACTGGCACTCAGAGTCCGGTGCCCCTCGGGCACAGTCCTTCCTTTCTCTGGTGGCTGTTTCGCGGACCTGGAGCCCAAAGTAACCCAGCAGCAGCCATCGCTGAAAGTTTCTGGCACTTCCGCTGTGTCCACGGGGGGACGTACTGCCCCCGGGAAAGCCGGGAGCTCCAGACACGCAGAGTTGGAAGATGCAGGAAGCAGAAGCTTCATTTCCACCGGACAAAAGGAGTCGTGGAAGATGAAACAGAATCCCATCTGTTTCCCGTTCTTTGCAGCACAGGAAGACAGAGCTCCTGGGGGTGATGGTTGATTTGGGTCTCGGGAGAGGATCTTTCTGGAAACTTAAAAACGGCTTCAGACATTTTGCTACTGATGCCACTGACATGCCCTCGCCTGAGGCTTCTTCCCTCCCTAAGGCCCGGGCGGGTCTTACGACTTGTTTGGTGACCGGAGCTGCAGAAGAGATGCCGCACGACGTCCAGGGGGGTCGAGGAAAACCTCGCTGCCAGACCCGAGTCTTGAGAGTCGGTCCTCAGGACACAGAAGCCCAAGCCGCGGAGCCCCGGCTCCCTGGCAACACCGTAAGCCGCTGCGGCTCCCACAGGAGCAGCGCCAGCACCAGTGGGCGTGACAGGGTCGGGACCACCTGCTGCACCTGGCCTTGTCCGGTCCACGGGTGCTGTTCCACCTTGACCCTGAGTTGCTTCTGGCCCGCCTGACCTTCCGTCTGGATAGGGGTGGCGGGATGCAGCTCGCGTAGCCAGCTGACCACTGGGTGCCGCAGGGTCAATTACTGCCTTCCAGAGACGGGCGCTGCTGTTTGAACGATTTAGTTGCCTACCGCCCTTGGCAACGGCCTCGCCCCGGGGACCCCTAAGGAGGTGCCCTGTGACACCCATCTGCAGCGTCCCCAGTGCTCCACATGACATCCTTCCCCGCCTTCACTCATCTCTTTGTATCTCTAATCCATGGAAGGGCCATGAGTCGTCCGAATAGTTATCTTCCATCTTCTGAAGTCCTCACCAAGGACTCTGACATATCTCCCGCATCTTGCCCTCCAGCCCAGTTAACATAAGGTTATAACATACTGAGTAAAATCTTTTAAAAAGTCTAGATGGTCCATATTCCTTCAGGCTATAGAATGACAAAGAGCAGGAGAGTTAACATAGCCCCTGGGAAAGAATCTGAATGTTTTCCCTGTGCTTTTCATATGAATGAAAGCTGTTTGACCCACCTGTCTGACAGAGATGTCAAAACCACATTACTTATGTCTTATATCATAGGATTGGGCTCTGTGTTAATCACAGTTTGCCGGGTACAGTTCTCTGGGCCTTTTGATCCTTTCTTTACCATCTGTCACCATAGGTCCAGCATTTCTACCTTGCTTAGTATGGACGTGGTCACCGCTTTTCCCAGAATTCCAGGAGCCGTCTTAGCAACATAGCATTCCATTGGTCCCTGTTCTGTCCCACACTGCAGGTTACTGTTTCCGCCTGATAGAATCCCGCTCGCTCTCCTTTATGCCCTGCCCTCCCTGACCCGGCATTTTGGGGGCCCCTGTCTTGCACCCATCAGATCTGGTGGTCTTGAGGAGTGTGGGTTCCCTGCACGTAGTAGTCCGCACGTTCCTCAGGAGGCTTGGCTAGGATTGACAGCTGTCACTCATGTCACCCAGCAGAACACAGGGCTTGATCCCGAGACAAAGGCACTGTCCCTTAGGGGCCCTCTGCGTGGCCTTCAGCACCTTTGACGAAGTTGAGCTGTGTCCCTTAGAACTTACACTGATGTCATAACCCCAATTCCTGTAAAAGTAACCTGATTTGAAAATAAGGTCCTCACGTTAAAATGAGGTCACGCTGATGCGTTCCTGATCCAGCGTGACTGGGGAATTCGGCCCAGAGACAGACATGCACATGTGGAGAACACAGGGGTGAAGCAGAGCCCAGGGGAGGGGCTGAACTTTGCCAGCAGCCCGGAAGGAGCCAGCAGAGATGCGGGCAGCAGACCCTGCCTCACAGCGCAGCGGCCACCAGCCCTGCAGGACATCCAGCTCACGCTTCTGGACTCCACGATAGCGGCACCACTTTCTGCCTACACTCGGGTTGTGACGCCTCATCGCCGCAGCCCTAGGAGACTAATCCGTACCGGGGGAAGCGGGGTCCTGAGCTGCTCCATAGAGCACCCTGCTGGGGAGCAGTGGGCCCCCTGCCGGGGCCACAGGCCGGAGCTTGGGACAGCCCGGCCAGCAGCTTGATGGCAGCCTTGGAGGGGCCATGCCAAGCCCACCCGGCTCAGCCAGGCCTGCTGGGATTCTGACTCAGCTGTCAGGCAGCAACGCCTAACACGGCGGCTTTCGGGCTGAGAGGTCTGCGGGTAGAGCCCTCCTCGCCACTGAGTGCACTTGCCAGCCCGGGGCTGTGCAGAGCGCTGCACTGCGTGACAGCCAGTGCTTGTGCAGGAGAGGGCGGAGAGCTGGTCCTCTGGTCCAAAGAGGATGATTGCACTGTGCTGTTTGGCCCACGCACCCTCCCGCGCCACTGCACTCCACCACCTGCTGGGATTGTGGGCTGTGAGCTCAGCCTGCGATTCTCACTGGGCACTGCCCTGGGCCACGTGGAACTGCCCACGCACGGTGGTGACCCCTTGGTGACGTACTGAGCTGGGACACCGCGGGGAGAGATAAGGAGACGTGTCCCGGCAGCGGGCAGGACTGAGTCCCTGCACCGTGAGTCCCAGTCCTACACCCCCTTCTTCCCGACTCATTTTAAGTGCCAGCGACTTGCCGTTCATTTGGTACATGGCTGCTTTCTTCACTTCTCAACCAAGTTAGCGAGCACTTAGTGTTATCCCTTCACCTTCAAAAGACTTTCAACTGATTTATGTGATGTATGCTGTGCACATCTTATTCTTTGCTGTGCGGTCCTTTGTGCCATCCTCTGATTTTTCATTGATTTCAGTTAATCTTATGTCATTCTTCTTGGTAGCATCTCTGATTGATTTTTTATGGTCTCTTGCTATTTTTAAGAAGTCTTTCATTTGATGATCACTAACCACAAACCTATCATCTAGATCTGATATACTATCTTCACTCTGGTTGACTCTGCTGCACATGCTTTGAGCAGAACGTTTGATCTGGATATCTGTTTAAGTCTTGTTTTATGAGTCCAGTTCTTTGGTACCTTGGGAGCTCATGGTTCCCACCCTTTCCTAGGCTGTTCTATTGTTTTATCTGTGTCTACTCTAGATTCACTATGTTCTCCATCATGGTCACTTTTTTAGTTGTTTGTGTAAGTGTTTCTGATATTTTTCTAGAGACTCATTCATCTGCTTTGTGCTTTGTTACTTCCACACAGCCATTTCAGAGAGATCAGCTGGGTGGCTATAAATTTCTTCCACCCCAGTGCCCCCAGATTTGCCTTGGGTGAGCTGGAGGTCTGGGGTTGCATCTTCCTTCTGTATTTCTAATTTTTTTTTTAAATCTGGTTGTTACATGGTGCTTATAAATTGTGAAACCTGAATGAAGAGGGTGGCTTTTAATAATCTATCTCCTTCCTCCTTCATTGGTAAGTCTCTGCATCCTGCCGCCATGCCGTGGACTGTTTCTTCTTTGCCATGCCCTAGAGCCAGCTGACTACGGACGCAAACCCCTGCAAACTGTCAGCCAAAATAAAGCTTCCTTCCTTAAACTGTGAATGTTAGCTCTTCTGTCCTGGCAATGAAGAAAATAACCAAGACAATACATCAGTGCTCTTATTCCTGAAGTTTTTCTACTCTATTATTTAAATGAAATCCATTCGGATGAGGTTATAGATAGACAACTCCCTACTTTGTTTTATTTCTAAAACTTTTGTGATCTTGGTGCTTAACCATTTGACTGAAAAATATTTTTCAAGCTCCCTTTCACTTTTAAAAAATGTGCTTCATCTCTGCTTTGCTTTTAAGTTGTTTTTGAGAAATCTAATTTCAGTTTTGCCTTTGATCTTCTATGATATTTAATTTTTTTGCCTAAAACCTTTGAGATTTCTTTGTCTTTGAAGTCTAACAGTTCTACTAGAATATATCTTTAAAGATGGCTATTTCTTCTTTATTTCCTCAGATTCTCTATAAGCTTTTTATTGTGTAAATTTAAGTCTTCTTTTAATTCTGGCAAGTCTTGGATTAAAATTTAAGTACATTTTTGGGGGGATCAAACCTGATGCCTTGCACATGGTAGGGATGTGCTCTGCCAGGGGCCAAATCCCCAACTCTCCAATTACGTTTTGCTGCTTGGTTTTCAACATCAATAACATCAATGACACGTATTTTATTTCTTATTGATCCAGTCATCAATCACATTTTCGTTCACCTTTTTTACTTCATTACCTTTTCATTTGTGAACGGGTTTTCCCCCCCCTTCATCTTATTTTGCTTTTCACTGGAGTCATAGCTGAGTCATTTGCTCTGAAATGACCTTGTTTCTCCTTTCTTGGCTGAGTGGCACTGACACTCTTTCTGCTTCTTTGTCCATTTTGGTTTTAATTTCCAGATCTCAGCACTTCTGAATGCCAGGCTGCTGAGCGAGTGCCCTCTCCCTCTGGATGCCCTCTGGCTCTCTGCTTAGCTGTCTTCAGGGAAGCGCTTCTCAGCCCGGATGTGTTGAACTGTGCCCTTCCTGTTTGTGCCGCTCCACCCCACACACCCCGTGTACCTGTAGCGGGTCCCATGACCCCTCCCTCCCCATCCTGTGCCCAGTCTGTGTGGCACAGTCCAGGCCCCTTAGCAGATGAGGTTTTGTTGATCAAAGAGGGATGGTTTGTGTGTCCTCTGGCTTTGATATTTTCTCTCCTGAGAACTTACATTTCCCTTTCACTTTCATTCTTGCCACGCAGTCTCCTCCAATGTGTCTCCCTTGTGGGTCACATTGTTTTAAGTCTCTTCATCATCAGTGCTGTGGTCTACAAACACAGGTTTTTTGTATTTTCACAATTGGGCCAACCTTACCCTTTGGATGGTACTGGTGTGTGTGTGTGTGTGTGTGTGTGTGTGTGTGTGTGTGTGTGTGTGTCTGGGGACTGAACGCAGGGCCTACACACTGAGCCATACAGGGAGCCGTGGTTTATTTTTACTTTTTTTATTCTGAGACTGGGTCTCACTGAGTCCTTGAGTCGCATGGGCCTGGGGTGAGCACGCACATCTCACAGGATGGGAAGCTGCGGTCTGACAGTCCCACACCCCAGGACAGAGCACAGGATGCAGAAAAGTCAAGCTTGGGGGGAGGGGAGGGCTCAGTGGGAGTTTATAATGCAGAGCAAGTGCCCCGAAGTGGTATCCAGTACTATCAGGGAAACAATAGGAGAAGTAGGAAAGCCTTCAGGGATTAACAGGCCTCGGTTTACACCTTAAAACTTAGTGACAAACCAGAAGGAAGGATTTTAGGTGTGTTCACCATGATAGCAACAGCACATGCCTGAGCAGCTCAGTGTGTCTAGCCTGGTTCAAACATTGCACAGTACATGAGCGTATCACAGCACCGTAGGGACAATTTTATGTCTTTAACTAGCAGCACAAAATTGATTTAATTACTTAAGTAAATAAATAATAAAAGTGATGGGCATAAGCAAAATATAAAGTGAAGTAGGAATGGTGGAGAGAGATACCTGGGAGATTTATAGTTTGGAGAGAGACGTAGGCGCGATCTTCCATCCTGATGTATTGGCAAGCGGTCAGGACAGACAGGGCAGGGGAAACATGGGGTGATCTGTCACCCCATCTGGAGATTTATGTCTAAAAGCAGAGATAGATGCAAGTGGATTGATTTGTAGCCTGATTCTGAGAGAGCGAGAGTGAGGGCCTGAGGCAGGAGGATCACCTCATCCAATGATCCCAGACAAAATTAATAGCGCGCCCTGATAAAAACTTATCCTGAGTCCACACTTATTTAGAAATACTGTACTGAATAAAAATGATCTCCTTATGTCAGAGACGCCGAGTTTTGGTGTGCTGGTTTGTATTATGAATCTTCAAAGCAGGGAATCATATTCAGCAATATTTCAAAAGTGTTATTTGTGAAGCTTTATGTAAAAAGAAAATTAAACACCCAGCTTTGAGGTTGATGAAGACAAAAACAGGTCTCAAATAAGCCTAAAATCCAGGCAGAGCCGTGAAAACTATGCCCATGATGCCAACCCGGTCCCTGGCTGGACTGAGCTGCCAGCCGTGCCTCGCTGCATGTGGGATGCTACATGTCTCCATCTCGGCCGTGCTGCCTGGCTTGGTGGCACGAGATGAGCCGAGGGTAACTGAAGTGGGCAAGAAGTAGTTCTGAGACAGGCCGCCAGAGTGCCAAAGGCTGGCAGCAAAAATAAATAACAAGGGACTGGAGATTTAGCTCAGCGGTTCCGGCGCCTGCCTTGCAAGCGCAAGGTCCTGAGTTCCATCCCCGGTAACCACATACAGTGCTGGGCGTGGAGACTCACGCCCACCGGCAATCAATTCCACACACCACAGTGCCGGGCGTGATGGCTCACGCCTGTCATCCCAGCACTGGGGAGGCAGAGACAGGAGGATTGCTGAGTTCGAGTCTTGCCTGGGCTACATAGTGAGCTCAGGGCTGGCCTGGACTACAAAGCGAGACCCTGTCTCAAATAAATAATTAATAAATAAATAAATAAATAAATAAATAAATATAACAGAATATCTCATTAATAAATGTATGGTGATAATAGCTTGACATAATTTTTGATGTGTTAAATAAAATATTTACACTACATGTGTTTTACCAGTTTTTCTTTGGCACTAGGCCTCCAGATGTTTACTGGAAAATCTGTGTCATCATTTCTGGAGTCCAGAAGTTGCTCAGAGATTAGAAGAGGAAGGAAAAGTGTCAGTGATTTCAAGGAAGAAAAGACTAAGGAGTCACGGGGACCTGAGCACGACTCACAACGAACGAGAGCCCAGGGCGTTGGTCTTGTGGGCCAGCCCAAGCCACGGCCCGGGCACGCGCTGGCAGTCGGCACCGGAAGGGCTGCGGGGTCCGGCAGGACAGGCCACGGCGCCCCGAGGGAGAGACAGGCCCCAGGCACGGTCTCAGGCGCCGCGGGGATAACGACGAGACCGAAGTCACGGCTTCGGTGCGTGGACGGTAAGAAGAATGCCAAACGCGCCACGAGTGGACACGTGTCGCCAGAGCGCAGCGTCTCTTCGCAGACCCAGCGAGGGAAGACAGGGAACGTGCGGAACCCCAGAGACATCCTGCCCTGGACACGGGGTCCTCTCTCAGAGGGAGGAAAAGGGACCGGGAGCCGCCCCTCCGCGCCCTGAGCGCCCACTCACAGCCCTGCGGGGGAGACAGCAAGCAGCGGAGAGGAGACGGTCTGTCCACAGGGGACCCGGCGCCCGAGGTCGCGGGGAGAGTCCCAAGGACCATCGCACGGGAGGAGGCAGGAGACGCCGCGGAGGGGAGAGGCGGGCGCGCCACAGCCGGCCACCGCGGTCCCGGCGGCAGGGGGGTTGGAGAAGGTCGGGGGACACGGGAAGAGCCGCCCTGCCCCAGAGGGGAGGCGAAGGCCGTGGGGTCCTGAGCAGCAGGGCGGAGAAGCCAGCCGGGCCGATGGGTTTGGAGATGGAACTCCGACCGGATCTGCGGATAGATCTGACGGTCACAGTGAGGCAGACTATGAAAAACGGGGGGTGCTTTGTAGACACACCCGACAGCCACTCGCCTCTCTGCGGGAGCCCCGACCTGGCTCCCTTCCAGCCTCCCTCACCTCGGATGAACGACCTTGCTGTGATCGTGAACTTGACCGGGGCGTGGAGCCTTCAGGACGCCTGTTCACCCAGGCAGCTGTCACGAGACGCGGCTGCACGACTGATGTCAGAGTCGGGGATCCCCGCGGTGGTCAGAGTTGGAGACACCGCATCCGGGAGGGTGTTCAGAACTGGATGAAGCCATCTGGAGAATAGATGGAGATCGAGACACAGTAAGCTCTCGAGGGCGCTCCAGCATCCATGATACGGGCAGTCGAACAGGAGCCCGCAGGGAGGCTGAGGAAGAGGCCGGGAAGACAGGGGGAAGCCCTACTGCGAGCGCAGAAGCAGAAGAACTTCACCGAAGGAGCGCCGACACCCTCGTCCTGCTAGCCACCCTGAGAGATGACGAGGGAAGCCGTACAGCTTGGAAAGATCCACGTCGTTGGTAAATTTGAGGAGACCCAGGCACTTGGGGGGATACAAGCCGTGTGGAGTTGTTCGCACGAAATGGGAAAAACACGCCAGACATCGTCCAGCTCCTTGGTCTCCGGAGGGAGCCACGCCGCGCCCGGAGAGAAGGTGGAGCAGGTCGTCCAAGCACCGACTGACTCTCGTGCCGCCCTAGCGGCCCCCCAGTGTGCGTGGAATGTGCGCCCCGGAACCCAAGACCGGGGCGCAGAACTGCGGCGGCGGAGAGCTGTCCCAGGCCTCGGGCGCCCACCGGTTTCTCACGGGCTGTGCAATCTGTATCAGCGATCATTGACCCAGGGCCTAGGAACCAGTGGTTTTTAAGGAATTATACACCGAAGCATGTAGAAATATATTTTTGTATCCAAAGGGTCCATAGTTTTTATCAAATTTCCAAAGGATCGATGACATCCCACACACACACACACACACACATATGCACAAATCAGTATTAAGAAGTTTGTTCCGCACCGAAGAATCCGTACAGCCTGCCAAGCCGCGAGAGACCCTCTCCGAGCTCCGGCTCCTCTGAGAGCTTCATTCATCATCATCCGGGGCCCTGAGCGGCTCCCGCGCCACAGTCACAGAAACTCCGATTTAGGCGGCAGCCTAATAAATCACCGCCCATTCCCTCCAGCACTTCTATAAGCTTTTAAAGACTTTGATTCCAGGAAAATGTCACTTCTGGGCATGGAACTTCAGAGGCTGATAAATGCTAAACGATCCATCAAATTGCATGAGGACAGTGCAGGGCCTAAGTGGGAGGCCACCGCCCCGCGCTCTGCCCAAAGAACTGCAGCTCGGGACCAGCGCGGTATCTGATGACGGTCCTCCTAATCCAATTTCTGAAATCAGTTCCCATCAGAAACTCCTGTTGTGGGCAAGATCCAGCGGCTGGCTCAGAAGGGGCACTTGGCATTCTGACAGCGGTGGTGCCATCCCGAGGGTTTCACCCTACGCTGGAAGCTCAGGCAGAGGCTGCTGGAAATGTCCAGCGATGACACAGCCTGGCTTCTTCCAAGAATATGCAGGAATTTCAGGACACTTGTGCTCTTTAAAGAGGCAGAGGTGGAGCATAAATCGGCTCTCGAGACATCAGCGCAGCAGTACCCTCTTAGCAGGGCACCACACGGGCCTGCTGGAAAATTTCAGCTTCGTACAAGACTCAGATTAACTCCTCGCTGCCACTGCCATGTCTGGTCGCTAGAGCCATAAGTCACGTGTGACCAGGGACCTGACCTCCAGGGACACCCGCAGCTCAGCCATCAGGACACACATGTGTCCAAACTGCCCAGTGCCCAACGGCACAGTGGCACTCAGGGCACCAAAGATGCCTCCCCTACAGCTTCTGTCACTCACTGAGTGTCAAGATGACACATATTCGGTTCAGTTATTTCTCTTTTATCCCTCAGCCCTCAGCATTCAACACAGCCGTTGGCATGCAGAAACAGCACTTTTTGTTTTTTTGATAGTTGAAATCCAGAAAAAGACCTAGTAGTTTATTTTGTTGGAGGTGACGGTACAGTAGGATCATTTGACTCATGCGACAAGTGTGTAAGGATTGAATCCATGGAATTAGTATTTCCAGCTGTTCACCTCGTGGTGACCCGGAAGCAAAAAAGAGAAAGAGGAGGGGGGGAGAGTCCCAATATCCCCTTCAAAGGTACCCAGTGACTTAGCTTCCACCCATCAGACCCATCTCCTCAATGTTCTCCTGCCACCCCACAGGGCCACAGGCCAGTGGCCATGTCTGTTCCACGCCTATAGCACACCCCGAGGAGACACTTATCCAAGTGGTAGCACTAAGTGTGGCCTGGTCTACAGGCTGAATGCCGAGTGATTCCCTCAGAGTGTCCTTTAAACTGAAAAGCCCTGAACACGATCAGTGACCTCTAGATGCTTACTTAAATATTCTCGTCCTCAGTTTCCCCATCTGCCACATCTGCACAGTGACTTCCAAAAGACACTTGTGGGTTTAAACAAGGTACTACCTGGCACATGTCAGGCCGAATCAACAAAGAGAAAAAGAGTTACATGCTCTCTACGAGTTAATTTTTGTTCTCTGAGTATTTGGGACAAACATCTCTCTTTGATATTTTTAGCTTATCAATTTATTTATGTTTTAAGGAATCAATACTGTTCATCCAGATCAGAGCTCAGTATGTGCCCTGATCTCTTTAGTGATACAGAAAAGAAGCAATTCATTCAAGCCCAACATCGATTTAAGCTGGAATTCCCCAGCTCAAACACAACTTGAAAAGCTATCTGATGGATAGGAGATATTAGGCTAAGAAAAGTTTCTTAACTTTGCTATCCTGTATAATAAGCTAAATGAAAAGAAAATGACTGAAACTTCAGTTAGAATACTTAATTAAGATTGCTTCAATTATTTATGTTAAGAGAATCAACTCACAAGGGCCCATAATCTCTTAGAACCCACTTCTTCTTCTAAGTTTAGTTATAAAGTGTTAAAAGCTGCTCTTTTACAAGTCTTCACAACCAAAACTTCATCATCTCCCGCCATCCTGGCCCCCCTTAGAAATCAGTCAATTAAAAACCAGCCAATGTGCACAAAACTCCAGACCTCTTGATAATGCAATTGTTACTTAATCATCAATAAAACGGTTTTAAAGTAAGTTAACTTGCTAATAGCATCAATGTTAACAAGCTCTATTTATTTTTCACATTATGTGAATAATTAGTGGGTATTGTTCTGTCTGAATGGAGCTTTGTTCCCTCTCTGAGTTTATATCCTGCCTGTTCAACCCATTCCACAAGCTGCTGCACAGCAATGTGCCCAGAACTCTGCAGACTGTCAGAGGTGAGAACCGGGCTGAGCTGGAAAAGAGTAAAAAGTACCATGCAAATCAGCATGGAGGTGTGGGAATGAAGGGAAGGAAACGGGCGTGGCCTCCGGAACAGAGAAAAGGGAAACCATTGGCTTTGATAGAAATCTGCGCATTTCATTATCTTCTATAACCAGTAAAAGGTTACCAGTAGGAAAGAAAGAAGTTTAATAGCTCAGTGTCCAAGGCAAGGCTGAACGCAAAAGCAACAAGATAATTGCAAGTGCCTACTAGGCCACGGGTTTGGAAGTGGAAAAACTGACAGCCGTGGGCAGCTACAGGTGCATCCGGGGAGCGAGGATCGCCATAACCAAGCACCCGGGGGCTCCTGGGTGCCGATCATCTTTCCCGGGGTCACCATGGTGGGACGTACACTGTCCACGTCGGTGTCTTTGGTCAGGGAGGACGCAGCGGTGGGTCAGAGCTGCCTTCCCTCTCTTCTCCATGAGGACGGATGGCTGCTCTGTAGGTAGCCGGAAGCTTCTCTGAGGTGCAGTCCAGAATCACAAAGACAAACCCAGAAGAGAGCATATGCGTTTAAGGAAGGGATATAAGGGAAACTACACAGTACATCAATGAAGCAAGAAAACTAAATGTCAAAAAGACCACCGTCCGATCCCCTGACCCATTATCTGCTTGGATAACTGGAAAGACAGAATCAATGAAACTGGAGTTAGGGTGTCCCAGTATGGACATTTCAGAAGCAAGACTGACACTTGTACCTCCTGTTTCCCATCATCCTGTGCGGGTGCTTCCTCTTTCTGTGCACAGTCCGTCCCTTTTCCGTTCCTTTGCCACGTTACCATGCAGCCAGAGGCCCTGCCCAGTACACGTGTAGTGTGGGCTGCCTGGGATCACGAGTCAGATAAATTCTTTTTTACTGGAAACCATAATGTTAAATGGAGTAAATCATGCACATGAGCTTAAATATCACATGATTTCTTTTACATGAGAAACCCAAAGTAAAATGGTGGAAAGAGAGAGAGAAAAGATGGATAATGGGAATCCAGGTGATAGATCTCTTGCAAGGGGAAAAGGTTTCTAGAGATGGAGGGAGAAGAGAGAGAGAAGAAGAAGATAAGGGACATAAAGAGAATTAAGACGTGTTATGCTCATGCACTAACTCCCCACGACGAATGTAATCCCTATGTACTGCAAACATGTACTATTAATAATATATTTTTAAATAAAAATAAAAAGTAAAATTTCCAGCCTTTGGCATTTTGTTATAGCCATAGAAAAAGGACTGAAACATAGCTGATGCTGATACACAGTGAAAACCACCATAATATCCACCTCATTTTCCAAAACGTACCAAGATGATGCCAAATGGCATAGTATTAAAAGTTATCGATCAACTGAGAGTCTTCTAGAAACGTGTTTTTGGGTTCACTGTGGTTCGTGAGTAAGTGCTAACGCAGTGGTCACCGATGACCTGGGAGAAGCTTTGGCAGCAGTGGCTGCCCTGCAGAAAACAGAGAAGAGAAGCAGACAGGTGTCTCTGGCCTAACTACTCATAAGGTAAAGCTCTAACTGCTAAATATATTTCCTGTATCCACATGTATGCACACACACACACACACACACACACACACAAAGCCAGTGCCCTGGCCAACAGCTTCTAGGAACAAATAACACCTGAGTAAAAGTCTCTCAAATAGTCTGTCAAATACTGAAAGCTAAAAACACAACCAACCCCTCTGTAAAGGCAACCAGTACTTCCCATGCACAAGTTTACATGGGCGTGATGTAGGACTGAAACTCGAGGAAGAACTAATATTTTATGTATTTAATTGAGATGCGGTAATAGTACATATTTATGGGGTACAGAGTGACACTTCAGTACATGTATACGTTGTATGATGATCACACCAGGGTAACTGATGTACCCATCACCTCTGATATTTATTCTTTGTTTGGGGAACTGTTAAAATCCGTCCTCTGGCTGTTCTGAGATATTCGATGGTTGCTGTCAGCTACCACTTACTGCGCGCTTAATTTGCTCTGAGCGTTCTGAAAGTTGTTTCGCTGCAACTCACTGAATCTAGAATAACCTTTGGAAACAGAGCAGCGCTTACAGTTCCCTAGCATCGACTGCACTCAGAATTCATATCCAATTGTGCTACCCAAGGGTGCCCACCTGGCAAGGACAAAAAAAAAGACCTTGACAGACCAGTGTACTTTCCATTCCATAATTTGTGGATAAATCTTCCTTTTAAATTTCCTTCTTTTTTTTTTTTTGTTTTGTTGCTATTGCTCATCAGAACCCAGTATATTTTTAAATTTTTCTATTTGGGGAAAAAAAACATAAAAGATTCTCAAGTCCAAGTGGACCAAGCTGCAGTCCTGTAGGAGGAAGAAGCCTAGATATCTTGAGCACAGCATGAGGACTGTGGCGAGTGACACTGAGGCACATCCTGCATCTTGCTGAGAGAGGATTTTAGATGTTACACACACACACATACACACACACGCACACAGACATTGTGAAGGTACATGAATGTGCTTGACTGCTATGCTTGTTCCATTACCTATGTCAGAGCAGTATGTTCTATACCTTAAGCGAGGTTTGTAAGAAGCTGCAAAGAAATGTGCAAAGAAATCCTACGAGTCCTCCATTCAGGATTCTCAACGATAGTGTCTCTTGTAAGGAGACCACCACTTCAGAGCCAGGAGACCGACCGTGGGACCCCGAGGCCTACCTGGCTCCAGCAGTGACACCGAGGCTGCTCGGTGGGTGTCTGTGCAGCTCTGGTCCCTGCGTCTCCCTCGTGCTGCCTTGTGACGGCCCCGATTCTGTCCTCCTCGCCCCCAGCCACCGACCTCTGCACCACCCTGTCCTGATGTTTATGATTCTTCCCAACATATGTAACCATATTTTTTAAATTGTGTCATATATCCTTTGGAGATTGGCTTTTTTTTTTTTTTTTCTGAGCATAGTCCCTGGAGACTCATCAAGCTCTTGCACATAGTACTAGTTTGTTCCCATTTACCAGTGAGGAACGCCCTGCGGTGTGGCTGTACCAGTCTGCTTAACTTATACCCATTAAAGAACATTTGGTATTTTTTTAGTTTGGGGCTATTGTGAATGAAACCGCTATTAACATTCCCATACAAGCTGCTGCATGACAATGTGTTTTTGTGTCTTTAGAATGAATGCCCAGGAGAGCAATCGCTCGCCTGTGTGCCCAGGCACTGTTCGCTCTAAGAGGAACGGCCCCACCACTTCTCAGAGCCGCCCGCCCACTCACCCTCCTAGCAGCAGGGCATGAGGAACTGAATCTGCACCCTTAGCCAGCATCTGGTATTACCGCTCCTTTTGATTTTTATCCATTCTAATGGGTATGTTAGCAGTATCTCATTCTGGATTTAACTCGCTTTCCCTAGTGACTAATAAAGTTGAGTATCTTTCCATGGGGTAAGGTATCAGTCCATGTTTTGTTCATTTTCTAGTGGGATTGTAGTTTTCTAGTTTTGAGAGTCTCCCACATATTCTAGCTGCACTTCCCAGACTAGTGAAAAGACATATCACAGGGCCACGTGCGTATTCGTGTTTATAGCTGCGCAGTTGGTAACAGCTAGTCTTGTAGCGGCCCGTACGCCCTTCAACAGATGCGTGGATAAGGCAAGTGTGGAATTTACACAGAGTGGAGCGCTATCCTGTCACAAAGAAAGAGAAGCTTGGGCCATTTGCTGGATAATGGAGGCATCTTGAGATCACGTTATTAAGTAAAATAAATCAGACACAAAGCTTAAGTAGCCCACGGTTTGGCTTATATGAGAAACAACGTGCAAATAAAGAGCATAATAAAAAGTAGATAATAAGAACTAGAGAGACAGATCTCTTGCAAATGGGAAGGGATCAAGAGACGGAAGAAGGCGGGAAAGGGAAGAGGGTAACGTACGGGCAAAGTGTGTTCTGCACATGCGCCTACTCCGCCCGGTGCGTGTAATCTTCATGTACTGCAAACGTGACAAAAAATTTAAAAATGAATCCGTGTGTTCTGGACACGAGTGCTCTGCTGAGCGTGGGATGAGCCCGCAGGTGCTCCCGGAGGGCTGCAGGCCTCGCCCCGCCGGCACCGGGGAAGAGGCGAGCCGGCCGCGAGGAGCGGGAGGACCCGAGCCGCGGCTCCCGCGCCACCGTGTGGCCTCCGCCAGCGCCGCAGCCCTGCCCGGCAACGGCGCGCTCAAGACCTCGCGCCCAGCCGGCTGCGGGGCCCTCTCCGGAGACTCGCTAGCCGGGCGCTGGGCAGGGGCTGCGGCCCCGCCTGGGCACCGCCCCGGACGGCCGCCTGCGTCTGCCAGGCCCGTTTCCGACAACGGCGGAGGGTTGACTCCACAGGAAAACTAAGGATGAGGGTGCTGTCATCGTCTGAAATTTCCAGTGGCGGGGACAGATTTGCAGCGGAGACGGTTTTGACCGCTGGAGGACGCTCTGAACACAAGTGACCGCGCCGAGGTCCCCCCTCCGCTGCACCCCGAGAGCAAAGGGGCCCGCGTGGGGCACAGAGGGAACGGGGTGAGCTCCAGCGTGGGCAGCTCGGGCTCCGGGTCAGGGTGCGAGCCCGCCTGCCCCACATCCTCACCCCGCAGCTGGGCCGCCCGCGTGGCCTGCTCTGCAGCACCCCACGCCAGCGGGCCGGCTCCCGGGGACAGGAAACCAAAGCGAGTTTAAAGCGAAAGTCGGGTGTGGACACCCAGGGCGCGCAGCCAAGGGCCTCAGACTCCCACCTCCGCACACGCTGCCCCCGCCTGGGCACACCCTGCCGGCCTCCAGCGGCTGTGGAGAGGACGGTCACCGGCGCTCGACACGGCGAGCCCACACCAGGGCTCGGAGCGGGAGGAGGGGCCCCCGGACTCCCAAGGGCCGGGAGGGCTTCGAGGGGGCGCCCAGGGCCACGGGGCGACAAGCGGCGGGTCCCGGCACCTGGACCCGAAGGCAAAGAGCAGTAGGGAAGGAAAAACCCACAGAAGCCACTGAGTCTCGCTTCGCGCCCTGCTCCCCAGCACAGCCGTGAGGAGGGAGCTCGGGTCATATTTTAAAAGGAAGCCAAATCTCTCCTCCTCGCCGCTCGCCCACAGCCTAGACAAGCAGTATCAGACGATTTCATTTGGGGAGGTTTTCACGAACTCTGCCCACCGGCCAGAGACAAATTTCATTTCTTCCGGATTTCTCTTTCTGACACAAGCTGGGGGCTGTGCCGAGTTCTCCAGAGTCCGGGCCCGGTAGATGAGAAGAGGTGCAGAGAGAGGTGAACCCCAAGAGAGGCGCAAGAGCCAGGAAAGCTGCCGTCCAGAGGCCACCGCAGCACAGCCCGGGGCCTGCCACGGAGCAGCTCCTGCCCGAAGGGCCTCCGATCCCTGGCACCCCCGGGGCCGAGAGCAACCACATTTCACCCCGATTCTGGAGGCCCCCGTGTCTGTGCGAGAGCAAAGGTCATCCGTAAAACGGCAATGGCTTCTCTCACAGACCAAGTCCAAAATGAACTGCTGATCATGGGGCGACGCTCATCTGAGTCATCACCTAGGAATCAGGAGCCCTGTCCTCTTCCGCTTTCTGCCCACGGTTTCCTGGTTCACCTGGGAAGGTAAAGGGACAGGAAGGATTGGCCCAGATGAAGGACAGACAGACAGACCTGGGAACGACACGGGTCAGGTCCGCTCCCAGCCTGTTGGCTGGAGCTCGCCCACCACAGGGCATGCTGGGAAGGGCTGCCTGGCCACGCCTTCGGTGTCATGTGACCTGTGATGTCATAGGAAATGTTTGGAGACCAGAGCAATTCATCGGTAAACTTGCCATTTGGTTTACATCGTATTTAAAACCTGCAAAATTATTTATCAACATTCTTTCATTTAGATGTTCACATTGCTGTTTTCTCAGTGTCTGTAAACTTCATTTAGTGAATAATATTGACCTGTGTCATCCCTGGGAAAAACTAGGGTGCCATGTGCCTGAAACGCCCTTTCGGTATCCCCAAGGCTTCTGCCAGGTCAGGAGCACAGTGAAAGCGCGAATCTATTAGAAGAACCAGACATAAAGCCGTCTGATCGTGTCGCTGGCAGAGGCTCCGGTTCAGAGCCGGCTCCGAGGCAGGAGCGCCGCGGCTGAGGCCCTGGTGCAAGGCAGCTGCTCCACTCACGGCACCTGGGAAGCGGACACAGGACGGAGCCAGAGCGCAGGGGCCGGGGCCAGGCGCAGATCCGGGCCACCCGGCCATGCTCAGTGCGTGCCCTGCTGAGCCCCGAGCTGGCTTTCCAGCCCGGCAGGTCGACACTCAAGAGGAGCCACCACGCTCGGGATAAATAATCAGCCCGGAAGTGACACGTCCCTGCAGGCTCACAGCTCGGTTTGCGCAGACCCCGGGGCTCCCTCAGATCGCCCCTGTTTTGCGTGCAAGGGACTGGAGTTTGCACACATCTCTGACTAAGCACCTTCACAGATGTCCTCAAAGCCCCTCCTCCCCTGGACAAGCTTTGCCCTCCTACGAGACAGCGATTTCTGTGATTGTTCACAGCCCTTTATGTAAAGAAAGCGTGGCAGCCCGTCACATCAGGCAGTTAAGTCATTATTGAACTTGGCACTCTGTACTTGTGAGGGTTTGGTTAAATCTTCT
Organism: Thryonomys swinderianus; assembly: GCA_004025085.1. Classification (NCBI taxonomy): domain Eukaryota; kingdom Metazoa; phylum Chordata; class Mammalia; order Rodentia; family Thryonomyidae; genus Thryonomys; species Thryonomys swinderianus. The sequence goes on from PVIC010028089.1 coordinate 20,589, forward strand.
AAGAACCATGGCTTTTTTTTTTTTTTTTTTTTTTTTTTTTTTACTATTTCATTTCTCTTTCTTTCCCTCAGCGGCATAGGCTGTTGATGTTTATTGGGGACCACATTCTACAAAGAAACCGAATCCGCCACTGAGAGCCGGCAGTAAATGTTTGAAAAGAGAGAAACCATGTGGCCACGGGAATGTGCAGTCGCAGCAGCTGGCCGGCTTCCCTCGCCCGTCTGTGTGTCCCGCAGACCCTCGAGACGGACTCCGGCTGACGACCCAGCCCTGGCTCAGCGAAGTCAGGGCATCTGCCGGGCCCTCGGGGCTCCCTGTGAAGAGCGGAGACGGTGAGGGCTGAGTCCTGAAATGCCACTGCGGTCCCTCCTGCTTAGGACGCACCACCATATCATAAGCATCTGCCTAAGTCATTATTGTCATTAAGGATTTGTTTGGCAACTGGGTTGATGGCTTTAAAATATTCCATTACATAGACATGCTGTGTGTTAACCACCCCCCACCCTTGGGACGTTCCTGCTGTTTAATTGGCTCCAATTCAGAATTCTCATCTGCAGAATCGGGGAGTACAAGCAGAAACGCTCTACCCCGTCCCCGTGCCAGAGACTTGGGGTACAAAGGCTTGGAACCGAGACCAGGTTTACCACGGGGCCGTTTTCCAGCTCTTCTTGGGGGCACCTTGGCACTCACCGCGTGGCGCCTCCCCCCCCTCTGCCAACTGAAAAGGCACGGGCACCTCAGTGTGTTATAAATCCTGCTCACTGTTTACTCATCGAGGGGGCAGGATCAGGTGTGGGTAAAGATCCAGACTAGAACAGGTATGGTGGTTCAAGCCTGTCATCCCAGCACCTGGGAGGCAGAGGCAGGAGGATTGCTGAGTTCCAGGCTTGCCTGGGCTGCAGAGTGAGCTCAGGGCCAGCTGAACTACAAAGCGAGACCCTGTCTCCAATATATATATATATATATATATATGGTATTTAGACACAATCCAGTACTACTGTGCCGTAAGAAAAATAAGCTTGGATCGTTTGTAGGAAAATGGACGCACCTTGAGACCGCAATGCTAAGTGAAAGAAATCAGACACACAAGTTTAAATATTGCATGGTTTCTTTTATAGGAGAAACCCAAAGTATAAATAAATCAAAGAGAAAAAGATAGTAAGAGATGGAGCTGGACCTTCTACAGATGGGCAGTGACTCTAAAGCTGGGGGTGTGAAAAGAACGGAGGTGCGTCCCGCACAGGCGCCGAGCCCGCCGCGAGGGCAGCCGTTCGCTGGGCAGACGCGGCCTGGGGGAGAATGTGAGCGTGAAGGGAAACAGGTCTCCCGGCCGCGCTCTAAGGGGCAGGAGTCCCGTCCCAGCGGGCGGGGCGGGCCGGAGGCGGAGAGGCTTCCCCGCGCCCCTGTCCGCCCGCGGTGACCCTGGGGACGGCGGCCCCGCTAGACCGCTGCCCACCGGCCTCTCTCCGAGCTCAGGGCCCCCCTGCGCCCTCACCCAGGGCCAGCTCTGGGAAAGCAGCGGGGCGTCCCCGTGTCTGGGGAGTTTGCCCTCCGGCGTGTGACAGGGGTCTGCTCCGGGTGGGGCCGAGGAGGAAGGCCGTCCAGCGCTTCGCTGCCCTGCGCGGGTTCCAGCCCTGCTCTGAGCTCCGGAGGCGGCCAGAGGACTTGGCTGTGCTCACAAAGTCAACGACCAATCTTTCCATTTTAACCACTGAAACCTTTTCGCGCCGTCGTGATACCTCTAACACGTCGCACTGATACTGAACAGCACTGTCACTGTGACGGTCACACCAGAGACTGTGGTTTAAACTAAAGGATTAAGTCTGTAATGGTGACATTTCAGGCAATGTGCAGAATTTTTGCTCACATGAAACAAATGCAAATCCTCATAATCCTTTTTCAAAAATACTTACAACTGATTCTTACTCTAACAGAAGCCAAGTTTCCAAACTCAATGAATATAATTCAAAACTCTCTCCATAATTATACTTCCCTGAATGATTCATTCTTTCAGATATTTTGCTTATGGCTTGAAAGCCTTTAGTGTAAGGTTAAGCTAACCACCCAAGGGGCATTCGCAGCTACACTGATGCAACAAAAATCTTACCAATACTGGCACCAGTTATCATACATGGGTATAGTATTCTGAAGTTTCAACCAAAACACAACAAAAAGCTATTAACAACACAACAAAAGCTATTAACACCTATTAAAATAGTTAATCCATTATGGAATTGATGAATAGGGCCATTGAATAGAACTGTTTGCATTTTAAACTCTAATATGTTGCATCACCTTTACTGTCTGGTGCAACTTCCAGTGCAAAGAAGCAGCCGGTAGGGAGGGAACCCATCTCTGGACATGAGGTTCCATCATAAAACAATCAGGACGCAGCTCTGAAAATTTCTATCATAGAGTACAGTGCCGGAGCCAGCCAGACAAAACAGCGGGTCGTGAAGTCGAGGGGCGCGGATTAAGAAAAGAAAAGAAGACAGGAAAACGGGCTCGGGAGGACCTCTCAGCCAGTACTGAGCAGCCCTGAGTGTATTCTTCAGTGCTCTTTTATAGTATTTCTAGCTACAGTGCTCACGTGCAAGGCTTTCAGTGGACAATGTAGTTAGTGGTTAACATATCGGTTTAGCATGATTAGAATCTAAATCTACAGGAACTCAAAATACAAAGATAACTTTGTCTGGCAGACAGTACTCAAATATTTCTGGAATGTGCTCTCTCTGCTCCTAAAACTTCTCCCCAGGTGATCTGCAAGTTTCTTATGCTAAAGACTGGCCCAGGCTCTCAAGGCACAAGTCTTTGTCTCTTAGAATACTTCCCT
>PVIC010028090.1:0-23448 GCA_004025085.1 Thryonomys swinderianus
TCACTTTGTAGTTCAGGCTGGCCCTGAGCTCACTATGGTGCCCAGGCAAGCCGCCGCGAACTCAGCAATCCTGCTGTCTCTGCCTCCCAAGTGCTGGGATGACAGGCGTGAGCCACCACGCCCGGCATTGTGGTATGCGGTGTTGATTGTTGGTGGGTGTGAGTCTCCATGCCCAGCATTATATGTGGTTACCAGGGATCGAACTCAGGTCCTTGCACTTGCGAGGCTGGCGCCGGAACCACTGAGCTAACCCTCCGGCCCGACAAATTCATTTTGAGTTAATTTTTCTACACAGTAGGAAGAAGGATGCAACTTCATGCTTCCTAGTAGCTACCCAGTCATGCAGCAGGAGCTGCTGGAGAGAGAGCACTCTCTGTGCCTCAGCCGCTCATGAGGTCCGAGTGACCACCTTACAGAGTGCTGACGGTACTGTGTGAGAGACCGAGGGAAACTCCTGTTGAGGTCTTGGCGTGCAAGACTCAATGCCTGTGACCGAAGGGTTTGGCAATGGATCTAAGTGTCCAAAACACTGACCATCATTACTATTATCTGAACGAAGTTATTGCTGAAGGTCTACGGCCCATCCGGCCTGTCTCAGCTTCAAGGCCCTGGTGTGCAACCTCTTTCCCAGGAATCCCCTTTCAGAGTTGCTTGATCATCTCTTTTAATTCCCTCCTTCCCTGCTTTCTACTTTAACACTGACATTAAATATTTTTGGCCTCCAATCATTAATTCATTTTAAATGATTAAACCCGCCCCAAGTTTTCTGGCAAAGGGCTGGGAAGGCATGAATGAATGAGCGAATCAGTTCAAAAGACAATTTAAAGACTGTAAAGTGAAGCCCCTGGAGCGTCCCTGGTGGGTGGCAGGGATGGAACCATGTGAGCCAACTCGGGGCTGTTTCCTCTCGCTGGTCCCTCCACCCAGGAGACGTGATTTTAACTCCTGTCTCCCTCCTCTGTGGTGTTTGCAGTACTGCCCAACTTAGTTTCCCACTGAATCTCATTAGTGTCCCATTTGCCTCCTTTTCCTGATCTCCCAGGCAGGCATTAAACAGGAGGAAGCAGAGCTGGCTACAAGGACTCCTGCTGCCTGACTGTGGAGTGAAGGAGATGCGCAGCAGTGTGGGGGGAACGGGGCCCTGAGCTGCAGCTCCAGATGGACACCGGTCCCCTCGGCTCAGACCAGTGGAGTAACTGGGGCTCACTGCATGGCAGGAACGGAGGCTCGAAGAGGAAGAGCTGCCCCTGCCCCAGCTCACAGAAATGGGTAATGCTGATGTGTGATGCATTGCACCGACTTCTGCTTAGTGCAGGAAGAAGGGTGGTGGGGGACAAGACAGCAGGGACATCCCAGGAAGAAAGCACAGCACGGAATAGTGAAAGCCAGTGTTCGGTTACTGTTCATTCACCCACTTGCTCAACCTGTACTCCCTGTGCCAGGCATGTGCCTGACATTACAAGATTTTGGGGCACAGCACAAAGTGAGCCCCTCCACTCACAGGACTTCTGCTCAGTGGTGTTCCAGGTGGAAAACACTTCATACACAAGTCCAAACAGAAGAGAGTCTCAGGAAGACCTGGGCCAGGAGGACCATTCTCTCCCAAGGGGTGAGGGAGGCCCTGCCCCTGCTCCTTCGTGCTCCTTGCCATTACCTGGCCTTCTAGCCCAGCTGTGCTCTGCTCTCTCAGATGGTGATTTCTAGTCTCTTTACTGCAGCTTCCTGGCTGGAAGAGTTTCCCTAAGACTGGAAAAGCCTTTGGGTCTTGAAGCAGGTGTGTGTCCATGCTTTATAGAACAGCAAAGAGGCCACCAGCACAGGAGAGCCCATGGGATGTGTGTATGTATAGGGTGCATCCTGTGGGTCCTGCAGAAGTGGGAGGGCCTTAAGGTGGAGCCTCAGGAGGGCTCCGAGAGGGGAGCAACAAGACCTGGGAGATGCTTTGACAGATTCATCCCGCTGGAAGGTGGAGGGGCAAGTAGAGCTACTGCCATAATGCAAGCGGGCATGGTAGTTGGGACCACAGTAGGGACAAAGGAGAATGGTTAGTCTGTATTGACACAGAACAGAGCACAAGGGCCAAATGGTGGGATTTGAGACCAGAGAGAACCAACATCAAATATGCATGTCCTTCCAACATCACCAAGAACTCCTAGAGAGAAGAATCTGTCCAGGTTAAGCCTGAGATTCAGCCCTGTCTTGTCAGACCTGGATCTTTCTGCCTAATAGTTTTGCAGAATGTTTCCCCTCCCTCCTCTGATCTGGATGAGTTCAGCAAGCTTCACCCAAGACCGGAGTTATGGGTGGCACCAACATGAGGATGAGTAAGCTACTCACTGGGATCCTAGAGGCTTCCTCTGTCAGAGCTGAGAGCTGCGAGCTGGGTCTCCATAGCTGTGACACATGCAGGACATTAGGGAACCAGGGGAGGGACAGACAGGGTCTAAAAAAGAGGGGAGGAGACCTCACCTCCTGGGTTTCATTGGAGTGGGGACTAGATTCAAGGAGCTTTTTATTTTAAATTTCAAGTCATGGGTGCTCATGAGCCCATATGAGAATGAAGGGGGAACTTCAGCTCTCCCTTTACCTTCCTGAGCCATGCTCCATTTTCTTATCTTACAACTGCCTCATGAGGTTGTGTGAATTAAGTGTATCAATGAGGCCCTTGGCCCTGTGCCTCATAAATGTGACCCTGTTTAACATGTTCTTCTCTATGAAAAGCTAGAAGGCTTAAAGATCTAGAAAGGGACAACATAAAGAAAACCATCTAAGCTGAGTGTTTACCTACCTCGGTGTGCAGTTGTACAATTTCAGGCAGATAGCAGCGGTACCTTTATTTATGTTCTTTGCTGGCCTATGGTAACTATTCATTATGCCTTTGTTGAACAGACAAATGCAGAGGTGATATAAGGTCCAGGCCTCAGCAGCTTCCAGTTGTGAGACCTTGGCTAAGAGACTTAATGTTTCTGCGCCTCAGTTCTTGACTCTAAAATGGAAATAATAATATCTACCTTGGCAAGGACAAGATAGGGCTCATTGAATATGCATGTCTTTCTCACATTCCCCAGAACTCTAGAAATCACACAGAGTCCACAAGGACCAGTTTTGGCCACTGGGCTGTGTAACCCATCTGGATGGAAGCATTTCACAGCTGACATCTTCCAGCTATTTCCTCCTCTGCCGTGGAGACCACGGTGGCCATGAATTTCAGGTGATACATTTACAATAGAGCAGAGCTCTCATCAGCCTTGTCCCTGAGTCTCCAAGCAGAGCAGAGGTCTTCCCCTATCTGGCTTAGATGTATAATGTGTGTAAGAAATGTAATTTTGCTGGCTGCAGCCACTGTGACTTCATAGTTAATTTATTACTGCCACAGAAGAGATCCTAACAGGACTCGGACTTCACCTTACAAGATTGCCTAGAGGTTCAGAAACAGAACTTGGAGCAAGAAAGTGCACAGTAGGTCTCCAGTACAGGGCTCCCTCTGTCTTTCTCCTCCCTCTGCCTCCTCAGGCCCCTTCTGGTGGCCAGCCTCCACTTACCAGTGCATCCCTCTCGGGGCCACCTTCCTTCTAACTTAAGACATTATTCCACTTTCCCCGCACAACCCTACTTTTTTTTTTTTTGTGGAACTGCGGATTGAACTCTGGCCCTTGTGCTTCCAAGGTAGGCATGGTATCACTTGAGCTAAATCCCTGGCCTGCTACTATTTTGATTTTGGCTGTTCTGCACAGATCTGAGGAAAAGCTTCCAGGGACCCTCTGGCCTCGAGACCACACACCTCCCTGCAGTCTCTCACTCACTTCTCTACACCCATTTCTCAAATATAATCTGATCTCAACCCTAGCCCCAGCTCCTTTATTCTGGTTTCATGGACCCTAGAGTGGCTCTGAGTGCCCCCACTGCCTCTGTGGTCCTGGACCTATCTTTGCCTCCCTGTTCAGTACCCCAGCACGGCCTTGATGGACGGCAGACACCTGCCACTCTGCCCTCCTACCATGGTGGCTGCCAGCTCAGTTTCTAGCAGCCTTTGCCCATACCAACCTCCATCCTCCCTACCCCCATCCTCTGCATCTGATGCCCAAGAAGTCCACCACCATTCTTGCCTGACCTCCAACTGTTATGCTGCCTCATGGCAAAAGCCCCCGACACAAAATGATGCCTGTTTTCAGATTCTAAGATGCATTTCTCATCCAGGCCATGCGTTTGCAAATGATGACTGGAAATCAGGGCAGATGAGGGGACTGACCTGGCTCCATGTCAGCATGATCAGAGGAATCGGCAGCATCCACAGGCCCTGAAGCCCTCTCTCCACAGCCATCAGATCCTGGAGGACAGGGAGGGCTCCTTTCTGTGGAAGTAGAGAGCAAAACAGGACTGAGCCAGGTGGCAGGATGCCCCCCTTTCTCATGGACTTCTCTCTGGTTGTCATTGCACACGAGTGTCAGTGGGGACAGGGGCATCGTTCCCTGCCCCATAGCAATGGAGAGAAGCAGGGAAGGTTTAAGTCCCCAGCAAACTCCACTCTGCAGCCTTAACCAGCAGGCTCACATACACCTTCCTCCTGGTGCCTTTCTCCTGCAATGGTCTGTCTTAAGGGCATCACTTGCCTGAGTGTTTTCTCAAGGGCAAAGACTGTAGCCCAAACCTCTAGGCAACCAGGTACACAGCATGGGGCTTGGAGGGGAGCAGAGACTGAGGACTGGATGAGTAAGGCGTTGACTTAGGCTGTGATAGGGGTGAAGGGGGCCTGGCCCAGGGTGCCTAGGCCTAGGGACAGGCAAGTTGCTTCAGCTCTCTTGGATGTGGGGACCTCAGGATGTGCCACACAGAGTACTGAAGTCTCTGGGTAGGGTTCTCACAGAGCTGAGTTCTGTTATGGTCCTTCTGTCTACTGCAGCCTTTGGCAAATTGCTTCCCCTCTTGGAGTCTCAGTTTCTTATCGGAAGAAGGAAAACTCTGATTGGATAATATGTTGGGTCCTTTCTGTCCCTAGAGTTTTACAACTAGGAATTTGACTCATTGTGGTCTTACCAATATATAAGGGGATGTCTTCATAGAGTAAAAGGCTTGTCAAATAAATGTGGTATCAGAATCTATCCCACTCAAAAGATGGGTACTGAAAGACTCAAAGATTTTAAGTTGTTTGCCTTAGTCATTCATTTCAAGAGGAAGAACTGAGATTTCAGCAAAAACTCAAGGTCCAGGCACTTTCTTGGTACCATATCACCATTAATACACAACATGCCTTCTTGTACAAAAGACCCACAGGTAAGAAAGGAGGGGATGTAGGGTGTTCTTCATTATCTCAGATTCTGTGTGTGGTGTGTTTGTAATTCATTACCTGAGAAGTTCCCTGAATATACATTTGGCAAATATACCCAGAAACTTAGCTAAGAAGTCATTATCATCTAACTACTATCCGTTACCAGGTGACAGATTACTAGCAATTCCTGTTCAAAAGATTTCTCTGCTTCACCTGCACCTCATGTGTTTATTATAAATTCTCACTATTCTAAACAAGAAGTAACTCTATTAGGTGGGCACATTCATCACCAGTGCCAGCTCCTACTTTGTCCTCAGGAGTCAGGCTCTTGAACGCCTATAAGGCAGAAGAGCTGATGAGCTGGAACAGTAATGAGACAAAGACTAGAAGTAAATCTAGAAAAGTCTTTATAAATTATATTGTACTTGAGAAAAATATAGTGCATTAATTGGGATATAACTATTATTCTAGAATGTCAAAGGAGCAATAATGGCACTTTTAATTTCTGTTTACTGTACCTTATTTATTATCATTCCTGAAGTTTGAAAAAGAGCAGGAAATCAGTCGCCTTGAACCACAGGCACAGTGGCAGGACTTTCTCCTGTGCCTAGGACCTAGATCTGGTGACCCTGCCCCCAGGGGTCTTGCTGGGCTCCTAGTCATAGCCGGTGACTTGGATGTTTGATGCTTGGGGGAAATGTTGGCTGGGTCATGAAATTCCCCTTCACATCCCGTACCTTTGAGTGAAAATCTCTGTGTGTGGGCTTCTCACCAGTATCTCTTCCCTCTCCTTTGCAGAATTATAGATTTTACTCTTCTTCCATCTTTGTGTTAGCCATGGCTTCTGAGAAAACCTCAACTCCCTTTTATGATCACTTCCTTTTCTGTTCTTACTTCCAAATTCTTCTGTTTGAAAGTATCTTCAATACACATCACGATGAGTGGTAATGAAACCCAGACATACTCATGGGTTGCTGAAAATGTTTTAGAACTTTATATACACCAGCACCCCATGAGGGAGAATCTGATGAGGATGGAATCATGATATTCATTCATTCACTGGTTCACTCAGTCATTCATGTACTGAATGTTTCATGCTGTGCAGAATACACTGAGGACTCGGAAATAAATCCTGTCTGCAGAAAGCTCATAAGTTGGCAAGAATACAAGGCACAATAACAAAGAACTGGTAGGATTGGCAGCTAATAACAGAGATACAGAGAAATTCTAGCACTGGACAGTGTGTAGAGATATCACCTTCTTGGCACTTCAGGGAAGACTTAGTGGGTGTGGATTAAGCTCAGCTTCATACCACAGATGGCATTTAGGGTGGTTAAAGCATGCTGTGTGAGGGCAATAAAGCATGGAGAAGAGAGTGTGATAAAGGGTGAGTAAAGGCCTTCCATGGTTTGTGGGCCATGTATAGGAAAGTAGGGGACAGGAGACCTCTTGGGATAAGAGCTTGAATAGGCAAATCCTGAATGTCATGTCAGACCATGGCCATTGGCTAGGTAGTTACTGAAGACTGGTGAACATAGACATGCCAAATCAGAGACCTACTACAGGAAGCTGAAATTGGCAAGGCTCACTCAGTAGGAACAGGGAGAGGAGGCCCTGGGAGTAAGAAGCTCCTGATTGTGTACCAGGCACTGAAGGGGCTGTCAGGGCCTCTAATCCTATGGAGCGTTATCTTTTCTAACTTGCTGATGAGGAATGGCGGCTTTGGTGATGCTTGCCCTTAATCCTTCAGCAAGGAAGCAATGGAGACAAGGCTTGAATCCTGTTTTTTTTTTTTTTTTAGGTGAATCATAAATCATGCTGTGACCATGTGCATGACATCTGTCTGCCTGTCACACCCGCTCTCTGTCCTCAGGGAACCTCCTAACTACTCTAGAGTATGTGCAACATGGTCAGTTCCTGGACTGCCCTTACAGTCTGTCTGGAATTAGCAGACAGCACTTGGCTTGTACTGGCTTCTCCCAAAGTGACCACCCATCAAGACATTACGACACTCCTGGAGCTGGGTCCCAAACAACACTGACTAGAATTCCTGGAAAAATATTTCAAAGGTTCAGGAAACCATCCTCCTCTCTGGTGAGAACTCACCTTCATAGTTCCTGCCCAAGCTAGGCCATGAGCAGGGGACTCAGGGACCCAGAGGAACATCTTTTGGATACAAATGAACCCATTGGTCATGCGGAATGTCAGGAAGAAAGCCAGTGTTTCTCTGCTACACCTGCAGCCAGAGGCTGACCTCGCTGTCTGGGGAGGGTCCCCGGTGCACTTGCAGAGCACTGGGCCTGATCTTTGCACCTGCAGCCTGGAGGTGATGATCATACATCACACTCATCAAGACACCAGCAATTAAAGAGTCAGGTTTCCTTCTCATTTTTTTCTCTTTCTTTTTCTTGAGTAAAAAGCACATTTTTCTCACTCTACACATGGAGCATGATTATAGTTATGTTATATACTCGACAATCAAGGGTGCACCTTTTCATACAGGAAGCTCAATGCAGGGACAAGAGAAAACTGAGCTGGCCTGAGTCACTCCTCAGTCAGTCACCAGCTATGCAGCATGGAACAAACACTACTCAGCTTCTCATGTCTCTTTATATGTAAATGGGAATAAAATAATGATTACAAAGAATACGTACCAGGCCCTGAGTACACACATAGTAAAGGACAGTGCGCTAAATTTTTCTTCATTTGCTATTCAGCATTCTGGATATTTGTTTTGTCAGTGAGTTTGCACGGATCCTCACAAAGTTACCAATGGAAGAAATGAATCTGAGGAAAAGAAAGAGCTAAACCTGCAGCAACTTGTTCATATCCTTGACCCTGCGCTTATGACCAGTGTCTGGTAATTCCTCGTCTTCCTATCTTTCTTCCCAGAAGGCCAGGAGCTCCTTGAAGAGTGACGGCTGCCTCCAAATTCCTAATGCATGGTGTTGTCTCGTTCCACACTAGCTACCTGACACCCAAACAAACCTCAGAGTCTGCGGCTCTTGTTGGATTTTCTATTCCCAGCCTGGCTCGAAGAGTGACTTTAAGCAACACCTTCAAGAACATATCCAATCCTCTGAAATCCATCTCATTATCATGTAAATCATTAGCACAAAATACTTCACCTTGTTGCTTTGCTAAGAGCTTTGCTTTCTAATCCAGGCCAATTATATGTGCCAACATATTCAATAACATCTTAATAATGCCAGTCCTTCCGGCTCTCTGGACAGAATCAGATCAGGTTGAGTGATCTGGGGCCAATGCGATACTGAAAGGGAGTATAATGGGAAGCATCTAAACTGGATTCAAGTGCCCTCTTGTGCAGCACAGGCAGCCCAGCATGGTGCCTGGGGTCAGGATAAATGTTCGCTCCGTGAAGGTTAATTCTCTTCTCTTCCTTGACTCCAAAGAAAAAGCAAAGCCATAAAACTTGTTGCAAGTAAATAGCGCGAGAGAGGAGAAGATCCACCACATTCCTGAGTTCATTTACAATATAGATTTTTTAAAAAGCTTTTGTCCCTAAGGACTGAAAGAAGCAGGTTATTTCATTTTAATTATGGCAGCTGCAGCTGCTGCTTGTGGACTCCAAGACCAATTTTCAGATTACAGAGAAAACACATGCACAGCCACACAAAACTCAGCAAGGGCCTTAATCACGTCTACAGAACGGCATTTCCTTCAGTGTCAGTGGGGTGGAAAAATCTGGGACGCTCTGTGGACAGACCCAGGTGGAGATCCCTATGGGTGTGCACCCCCACTCCTCCCACTCATCTCCTGCCCTGAGCTGGGAAGACTAGCTCCGGAGCTGCACTGGTAATGGAATGTTTCATATTGGGCAGCTGCACATTTTTAATGTACACATGGGGACATAAAGGCAGCAGATGGCTTGATGTAATCTTCCTATGAATTTTTAACTGGGTGTCCTCATTCGCGAAGGCATGAAGAGGTTTTTGCAGGTAGTCAGAGGGGTGAAGTAGCCAGCCCTGGACACACCACAGTGAGGTCGTATCTGTCTGCTGGTGCAGGACAGCTTGGTAGATCCCACTTGCTGTTTTCTGATCTGCAGATTAAGTCCAGGTTTCCATTCAGTATTCTCTTGCGGTTCTTCCTGTTACCCACAAGTGTTTCTCTGTGTTAGTCTCGGCAAGTTGTGGCTCAGGAGTCTTCTGTAGTTTTGCTGCCAAAATGTGAACCATGGGTAGTTGAGACAACTGTACTATTGCAGAGATGTCTGGGAGAGAGAGATCTAGTAGAACAGTGGGGTGGGTGCATCAGCACACAGCTGCTGAGTGATGAGACCAACTGTATTTACAGAAACACAAGGACTGCCTACAAAGAGCGCCCCCTAGAAAGCTTTGGTTCTCAGTAGCTACAAGTGCTAAGAGCAACTTCATGAAATTTGTGGTATCTGTGGAGAGTTTCATCAAGTTTTGAAACTTGCATTTATTTAGCCAATGTCCACCTTTAAAGTCTCCAGGGATACATTACACATTCTGGCATTTGAAACTTCAGGACAAAATACCCAGATTCTATTTTGGGGGGAACCAGGGAGTAGAACTCGGAGCTCACATTTGCCCAGCAGATACCGCACCACTGAGCTACATCCCTCAGATGGCCCTGCTTTCCACAGTCAGCATTGCCACAGAGCCAATTTTGTTGTGTCCATCACATCTAATTGTACTCTCACACCAAACGGTCACCAGGCTGGTTGATTTTACCACCAGATCCTGACATCACCTAATCTCTGCCAGGTCAAGGGCTCTTTGATTCCTTCCTACAGAGTACCATACTGCCAGCTCTCTTTTGAAGATGCAATCTGATCTTATTCTTCCTGACTCGAAGTCCTTATGGTCTTTGGAACCACATTCAAACCCCTCTTACAGTAAGACATTATCTTCACCATCTATCCAGGCCACCTTTCAGCCCAGCAGCTGGCCACCCTAACTTCAGACCCTCCATGATCCAGTTTAAGCTCCTGGGTGGCACCTCCTGTATTCTGGCAGGGCATCTCACGTTCCCAAGAAATCTTTTCATGGTTTCCATCATGGCATTGTGAGAGTTATTTGTGCTCTTTGCCAAATTTCTGACTCTTTCTCTTCTAAACTCACAGTGGGATTGCATACCCTGATAAGGCCATGTTACTAGTTGCAGCCAGCCAGTTGTAGGAACTGTACCACTTCCACAAGGAAGATTTAATTGTAAATGCAAGACCCTCCAGTGCTCTTTTTTTCCCCCAAATTGGCACAATGATAGGCAATGGGGACAGTCTCTCACTGCCTCTTGGGAGCTATAACATGTAAAAACCACTCCCTTCCCGACAACCTTACTGCCAGCAGAGGACTTGGACTATGAGAACGAATGAATCCTTGGTTGTCAAGCATCACTATAAGTTGGAGGGTGATTTTACCCAGCTGATCTGACAGGGTGCATGGGTGCAGTTTTCCATGAAAACTGGAATAGTGGTAAAAAAAATTTCTGTCTTCAATCATCAACTGGTTCAGGGCTTGGAAACCCTAAAAATGATGAGTTAATCATACCTTTAGGCCCCCTCGTTTCCCTGTAGGAGACCAATATTCAATCAAAGATGGAGAAATTAGAATTCTGCTTTGAAATTTTTGAAACAAGAAGTGACAAAGAATGTAATGTTCAGTCATTAAAAATTGTAACATGGGGCTGGAGATGGAGCTCAGTGGTTCCAGCGTCTGCCTAGCAAGCACAAGGTCCCTGGTTTGATCCCCAGTGACCACATACAATAATACTAGGCGTGACGGCTCATGCCCGCTGGCCATCAGTACCACAAACCACAAACGCTGGGCGTGGTGGCTCAAGCCTGTCATCCCAGCACTCGGGAGGCAGAGGCAGGAGGACTGTTGAGTTTGAGGCTTGCCTGAGCTACATAGTGAGCTCAGGGCCAGCCTGAATTAAAAAGCGAGACCCTGTCTCAAAAGAAAAACAAAAAACACAAAACAAACAAACAAAAAATTGTAAAATGTGAAACCTAAGCAGGTCATTACAGTGGGCCCTAAAGCAATATGCCTGATGTCCCTAGAAAAGGGGGCAAATTTGAGCAGTATGTATGCAAACGGGAGGATGCAGCGGGAAGGCTGGAGTCATGCTGTTACAACCCAAAGACCTTCCAGAAGCTGGGAGAGAAGCCTATGATAGTTCGATAGTTCCTTCCCTAGCATCTTCAGGGAAGCAGGGCCCACTGACCAGTCAGACTCAGACTCTGCCTCCAGTGTGGTGAGTTAACAGTTTCTAGGGAAGATTTTAGGGAAGGAAAGCTCTCACCCCAATTCCACTGTATCTCTGCCTTCTTGGCCTGGTGGAACCCACATCTTATTGGATTCTATACAACAGTGTGAAGTCTTTCTGTTTTGGTGAGTGTGTAGAGTTTTCTCATCTTAAATCAATAATCTTAGCTAATACTGTGATTACTATTTAATAATTACCACTGACATTAAAGACAAGAAATGGAATAACATGAATGGGTCCAATGCTGAATTTACTAGACTGAGTGCTGAGGGCCAAGCACCCCCAAATATGTCCCAGGAAGAGATAGGTCCCTCCTGTCTGGCTCCAACAGCCTCCTGCACAGAGTAATCCTTTTGGTGCTTTCTTTAATCCAGTAACAGCCAGAATAAAACCTGAAAAGGATTTTCTTTCACACAGTTATGCTTTTCTTCCCAATGCAAACACAACTGCATCTCTGGCCTCCTGGAATATTTCAAAACAAAACAATAATCCTAGCCGCAATCCTTTCTCATATTTTATGGTATTTTCTTGGCTGTACAAACTTGGGGGCCTTTGTGTCCTCTGCTCCGTTCTTGAACTTTTCTTTCTACAACCACCCTGCCCAGAGCTCCTACCAGCAGCAGGGTTTCCAGCTGACAGTGGAGGAAAAAGGGGATGGGAGTGAGACAGTCTCAAACAAGAGCTGAAGGGCCCTGAAGCAATTTACCAGCCCTTCAGAATAACCACTGAGCAAGGCCCTTGCAGGCAAAGTACGGCTGCACAGTAGAGTATGGGTTATGAGTTTCGTCTTATAAAGCAGAAAAGAATTGTTCAAGGTATTTCTGAGCCACTGGGGCTGCTTCTATTGTATGAATGAGCAGAACTATTATGTCTGGAAGAGCCTACAAAAGAAAGGGGCTACTATTTTTTCCAAAGGAACAAGAACAGCCATTACATGAAGAGCAAGACTTGATGATACAGCGTGCTACAGAATATACATCCCTCTTCCCAAAGTAAGGGACAATTGTGATCTTCACTCGGGATCCTGGAGCAGTGGCTGCAGAATCTCTGCTGCTTCGGGTCCTCCTAGGCACCCCACTGAAATGGTTTTAGCTCTGGCTAGATTACTTCTGCTTCTGGGATCTGGATGTGCTACCTCATGCAGTCGTCTCTCCAGCCTATCAGTGACAATGTTTTCCTGTTGTTGCTGATCTGTGGACTGTCCAGTGTATATCACAGTAGTTAGCTTCTTAGCTGTTTCAACTAGGTGGCAAATTTCCTATATTAAATCTATTAAAAGACCTAAAATAGTTCCCATTCTCCTCCCTGGAACTAGGCTAAAAAAATACTGAAAAGAATCATGTGGAAGTGCTACCCTGCATAGTCTCTCAGTGTGTGTTCTATGCTGAGGAGGTCTGTGAAGAACTGACCCCAGCAGGGGACCCCTGTGAGGTTGGGAAGGAAACCCTGGAGGGAGGAAGGGAAGGAAACATATTTAGGTCTTTGATTTTGTATGTATGACTTGAATGTGACTCTTTTTCTTTTGCTGTCAATGATAAATGAATGTAGGAAAGGCCAATCATTAATCCAGTGAAGGCCAAGTAGTTCTATGGTGAAACTTTGGAGTCCTCTGGTAGATCAGAGTGTCCTGCCTCAAAGAAGGGAAGCCAGGAACTCAATGAAACTGAGACAGACCAAGAAAGGCTAGACTGAGTCCCGAGGGCCAAGCACCCCCAAATATGTCCCAGTTGTTGCTACCTCCCAGTAGAGATGGTGAGACATTTGAGTCTTCATGGGATATGGCTTGTCTGGGTCATGTCTATCTCGAGGTGTCTGTAGTAGATGTCTATAGATGACACCTGTGACAATAAAGGGTCATCGTTGACCCTTCTCAGCTCAGAAGAGTAATAAAAGTCTTTCTTTACTGAGAGGAGATAGGGACATAGGAATACAATAGGTGGACATTTTAGTGACTGCCAAGAGATAGGACATCCTTTGTTAGTGAGAAAGAATATAGTTGTTAAAAAAAAGTAGCGTCCATGAACAGACACAAACTAGACCTAAAAAGAGACAAAGGAAAAGGAAAAAAACAACCCAGAAATGAAGGGACAAAGCTTTGTAAATTCTGCTTGCAGAAAAGCCCCTTGGGTGGTGGACTAGTTTCCCAGCACAGGTCAGCTTCCCACAGTCAGGACAGGGGCTCCGGGGTCCCTGACACATGCACTTTTTGCCTCTGCTCAAGCCCTCATCCACATGGCTTTTTATTGACTGACCCAAGAGTCCCACTCTGAAGTTCCCACAGGACCTGAGAGGACCACCAGGCGCAGAATAGCAGAACTGTTAACGAACTGCCACATACCTCACCTTCCTGGAAACCTCATTGGTTCCAGGAGAAAACAAAGGCTGACGCTTTACCATAGGCCGAGTCTCCACCTCAAGGTCCCCACTCGCCTGCTCAGCCCTCCCACGCCCACCCAGGTGTACACATATGCCATTTCTGCCTTGGTGAGGCTGAACACACCATTGAAGAGAAATAGAAATGGAAACGAAACTTCTCAACAAAGATGGAAAACCAAAGAAATCTGGGTGTTACAAATGTTTCCCTGCTTTATTTTTTTCTTCTAATTTTTGTTATGTCTCATATTTTTTAAAATAAAAATTTTTAGAAGTTATAAATTTACCAGCAAAAAGAGAGGTGTAGTACACCTATATCAGGTACCTATATCTGGTTTTTGTGATGTTAACAACTTATATTAGCGTGGTTCATTTGTTACCATTAATGAACCAATGTCAACATGATAAATAATAGTCATGGTTTATTCATTTTTTTCCTTAGTTTTCACCTAAAATCTACTTTTGTTCCAAGATCCCATGTAAGATACCATGTGTTTTTGGTCATCACATAGCCTCAGACTCCCCTTGGCTATGATGATTTTTCAGCCTTAACAGGTTAACAAAATACCAAAAAGTTTTTTGAGCTGGGCGTGGGGGGCATAGCTGTGGTCCCAGCACTCTGAAAGCTGAAGCTGGAGTACTGCAAATTGGAGTCCAGCCTGGAGAACCTAGAAATATAGCAAGACCCTAACCTCAAAAACAAAAGAAAACAAAAATGATCTGGGGATGTAGTGCAGTGTGTAGGTTTCGGTTCAATCCTCACTTTTCGTATTAGTTTCTCTAATGTTGATGTCTGGGGTTAAGAGACCGAGTTTATAGATTATTGGGAGGAAGTGGCCCTCATGATTTTAACCATAACAGAGTTGTATCTGTTCTGCTGCTGGGGCTTCCCGCCAGCAGAATGGGCATACAGCTCGGGTAGATATTGTCTGTGTCTCCATAGCCCCAACATGGTCACTGGTGCTCTTGTCCTGTGTGACACTACACAGCCTTCAGAGTCTAGCAACAACCTGCTTCTATAGCATCAAACCCTGACTTCTGCTCCTTTGCTCTTTCCTGCTTTCAATTTCCCAAACTTTCAGATCCTTTTGGCCACGTTTCTGCCCAAATGCCATCCCTTCCTGTGGCTGTCTAGACCCAGTTAGAAGTCTGGAGCCTAGCACAAAAGCTCCCCTCTTGAGAGCATTTTCTGAGCCACTACACTGAGCAGAACGGATCTCTATGTTCTCCATGTGCTGCGTTGCACAGTCCTGTCCATTCCTCACTACTCTAATCACCACCCCAGGGCTCCCACATCTGACATTACATACTGTTATAGTTTCAGCCTAAAATGTTCCCAAAAAATCTTGTATGAAAAGGAAAAGAAAAAAAGAGAGAGAATGGAAACAAACATATGGAAATCAAGCTTCTGTACATAGGAAGAGGAAAAAAGGTTCAAGGGAGGGGAGGAAAATTGGGAAAAATAATATTTTTAAAAGCCTCTGTTTTCCGAGGTGGAGGTTTTAAAAGGTGACTGGATCGTGGGGTTGCTGGGCTCATCGGTGGATTGACCCGTTGAGGAGTTCATAGCTAAATATGCTGTTAGTGGGTGGGGCCTCGCGGGACGAGGTGCAGCACTAGGGCCTCTGGGGAGCACATCCCTCCCTTGCCCCCCTCTTGCCCTCTGTGTCCTGGCTCTTCTTATTGAACAGCCTCCTCCGGCCATGTCCTTCTGCCGTGTCTCTGCTCAGGAGCCAGATCACTCTGGACGGGCACTCTGCCATGACTGCCTCAGTGCACTTCAACCAGTAACAGTAGAGAGAAAAAAATAAACTTTCTCACCTACATATAGTGGTATTTAGTTTTTTCTAGTTTTTATTTCTTTGGTTATTAGAGAAACTAAATATTTTTCCCATTTATGTATTCACTTAACATACTTCTTGCATAATCGGCCCTTGTTTGTTCCCAATTTATTTACTAGAGTACTAAAACTCTTCCCTCATCATTTGCATCAGATCCTCATTGAATAGATATTAACCCTCTTCTAGTTTCCCTGCTACCAAAGGGTTTTTTTCCAGTTTGATGTACTTTTTACTTTATTTTCTATCATTTATACTACACCGAGTTGTGCAATAAAATCAATTTCCATTTGTGTTAAATTGTATAATCTGGATGCTAAAACCCCAGCCAAGGTTTAGAAGTGCATTTCCTCAGGCCACACATAGCTCTTCCCTGCCCCAGATTGAAAGAAGCCTCCAAGCAGACTTGAAGGGAAAGCAGTTACCGAAGCCCAGCTCTAAGCCCAAGGGCCCTCGCTTGGCTGCCGGAAGACAAGTCTTTTGTACCATAAACATGTGATTGGATATATGTGTGCTGTACTGTACGTGGTTGGTTTAGACCCTAGTCAAAGGCCCAGTCTTGATTTTTAAAGGTCTACTTAGATGCACCCATTTCTCCACCCATTTGCTGTCAAGTTGTTTTGGGTCAAATGTCATAGGGCCAGGATATACTAAACTGGGGTTAGTTGTTGAAAAGGACACGAAAGTTTGCTTGGGTTGGGCTTTACTTTTAAAATGTACTTTGCCATCCATCTGTCTATTGCTCCTTGCAGCAACCGCCTCACACCAGGGTAGACAGTGACATCCTTGAGTCACTGAATGAGGGTCTCTGGGTTAGTCACGGGTAGAGGCTACAGTCTTGTGCTTGGGTTCAGAGCTCCTGTTGACATACTGTGTTGGCAAAAGGAAGTGAATAAGAAGGGATTGTTCTGAGTGTAATACTGAATTTCTATGGGTGAGCAATGTTTGGGAGTAAAAAAGTGTTGACAAGCAAAACTGGGGGGAGCCCCCCACCAAAGAGCCTCATCAGTGATATAGTTAGAGATTGGAATCTGGACGAAAACTCCGAGAAGGCCACAGTGAGGCCAGGGAGTGGGATGGTTGGGAGCTCTCTGCACACATTAAGCAGTCAGTGATGTCCCACTGCCAGAAGGATGCGACTCTGGCCGAAGAACAAAGGACTTCCCAGCAAGGACCCTCTTCCCTCACCTTGCCTGGTATTTGTGGTTCCCCTAACAGGTAATGTTGGGCAAGCACAGGGACCCTGTCTCAGCCAGCTTCTCCAGAAGTCTTCCCTGAGTGCCCAGGCTGCGTCAGATACCACTCCTTGGGTTGCTCCCCATTTGCACTATTATTTAGTTGCTTATCTCTCCAATACTACAGAACTTTTCTAATTTTCCACGGGTCTTAAGTCTAGTACAAACCCTGACATTTAAGAAATACTTCATCTAGTCCCAAATATTCATTAAATACACAGAAGCAAGCTTAGGTGGCTGGTTGAATGAATAAAATAAATGTTCCACAAAGGTCCTCCATAACTGCATGGCAGATGGCCAGAAAGGGAGCTATGAAGAAAAGCTGTGGATCGAGTGGTGTAAGGTTCTAGATGATAGCAGAGGCAGGGGATGGGAAGGAGGGAGGGGATTGGAGAAATGTTGGTTGATGGACTTAATGCAACCTGTAAGATAGTGGTAGGAAAGGGTGAGAGATGGTGCAGGGAGGAGGCTGACCACTCCCAGTTCTAGGTAGACCAGAGTATTGTGTGATTTACATAAGAAGGGGACTTGGAGGTGTGGTTTCACACTGGTGGGGGTGTGAGAGGAAGAGACAATGGGCAGTCTGTCTCCTGGAGCTCTAAAGGCTCTGGAACATGTTTTTACTCAACTCGTGGGGACCCCATGAAGCTCAGTGGTCAAACTCTAGGCCTGAGACTAGGTTGACACAAATAAGGAGAATCTTGCCTGATTCATGTAAGGTCTGGAGCTTTTCAGTGAGCTCAAGCAAAGGGACCCTTTCAATATTGTTATACAAGGAAGTCTGACATCCTTGAACTTCGGTGACCTGTGGCATTGCTAGACGGAAAAAACAGCTACCTCTATTATGGCACAAATCCCGAGGGAGGGTGTTCAATGTAGCACCAAGAACACAGCCATGGGCGTCGGGCAGACCTGGATTCAAAACATTCCAGGTCTGCCATTCATTAGGCAAGTGGTCTTGGGCAAGTCCCTATACTTTCTGAGCCTATACAACTGCCTCTGGGACTGTAAATGTCAATCTAAATATGCTTGCTTATGTCCGGGACCTTCTCCCTTTAGGTCTTCTCTCTCTAACTCTTGGTACATCAACTGAACAAAGGGAGAAAATTGCTTTAAAGCAGCTTGTCAAGTATGCATTGGCTATTTGTTGTGTCTTGGAGACGGGCTTGGCTCTCTATGGACTTCAAATGAAACAGCAAATGTGAGCACGAACATTCGCTGTCAACGCAGGGAGAGGACGTGTCTGTTCATCTGGCCCACGAGACCGGGGCAAGTCATCGCACCAAGCTGAGATCTGTTTCTTCCTCGGTTCAAGTCACCTCTGCACACAGTGTTAAAAGACGGCTTGTAGGAAAGCCAGGGGCACACGCTCCCTCCCCCCGCACCACAGAGAACGCCTGCCTTCCCTGGGCATTCTTAGAGCCTCCTTCCTGCTTTCTCATTTGAGCACTTAATGGGCTTCACCCTCTGAAATGACACCTGCTGGAAATGTAATTGTGCATATAATTGCTCCGTGGGAATGGAGGCTGGCTTATTTCTCAAAGCTGGTGATTCCCTGAGGAGAAGAAGCCACGCCCAGAAAGCCCTTTCCCGTAGCCTTGTGGAGGGATCACTCCAGGCTTTTCCCCTCTGGGCAGGGCAGCTGGCCAGGCGGACTGGCAAGGTACGAGCGAAACACCTGCTGCCCCAGTGAGATTTCCAGAACCAAATATATGGCACCGAGTTCAGTGATAATTCTGGGCCCTTGTCATCATGCTGAGCAAAGACTAAAAGCCCCTGACCAGAAGTCCCCCGATAAGCATTCTGATCAGATTCCTAAAGGCAGAGTTGCTTTGCTATAGAGGCCAAAGAGAGATGAGGGGTTGAGGCCTGGGGGTCTGGGGAGGACAGATGGAGTCCCCGTTGTTCTGCTCCTTTGGGGGACACAGGTACCAAGGATAGGAAAGCTTGGATCTTAACAACACTGATGACAGCAGCTGCGTTAGTAAAAACCATCTTGTTGATGGTGACCCAATGGGGCTCAGGTCAAGAAAGTTTGGGAAGGGAAAGAAAAGGGAACACAAAACTAGAGCAGGGTTGGGGGACAGGGAAATAGGCCTTTATGCCAATTCCACTTAAATATAAATAGATAGATGTGTAGATATAGGTAAATATACAATGCAGAAATACATATTAGAAGTATTATGTCCCCAAACTGACCAGTGGCCTGTGGCTCTGGGAAATGGCTTTCATGTTATTAGCACCCTTCTGACAGACCTCATACTTTTATTTAGCTTTCAGACTTTTATCTGAAGTCTCTGGATAAGAATCAGCAATGGCACACGGTGGGACACATCTGTAAATCCAACACTCTGGGGGGCTGAGGCAGGAGCTTGAACCCAACCTGGGCAACATGGAGACTTACTGTCTCAAAATTTAAAAGTGAGGGGTGTCAGGGCAGACATGTAGCAGAGTGAAAAGGGCTCTGCTTTTCAGTTTTCATTATGGCAAAAACAAAAAAATTTACCTTGTTTGTCCAGACCACTGTCTTGGGCCCCTGGCACCTATAACTCAAGCTCTTCCTTTGCTATTGCCATACCACACATGGAAGGAAACATCTGATTCCTTCACCCAGGGTCTGGTCTTCTGAAAATGGGTGTGACAGTGATCTGGAGGATCCATCCCTGCATGCCCCACTGCCTGGTGGCCTTTCTGGGAGTGTGAGTCAGGGCTCGGATGCGGCCACAGTCCTTCCATCGCCTGCCATGACAGAATACAGGCTGTGATGAATAAGAACACCGGGCACACAGTCTCCACATTACTGCATCTCGCCTGGTGGCACTAATAGGAAGGGGAAATGCATGTCCTTATTTGTGCAAATCCTTCAGAAGCCTCCTGTCCGCCACTCTGCCTCATGAATATAATCTACACTTTTCCTGATGACTAAGGTCTATGCGCAGCTCCTCCTTTTGCCCAGCTCCACAGAGCAGATGCCCTTCATGACTACCACCTCTGAACAGTGCTTGGCCTAAATGTTTTGTGTTTACTCTTTTTCGTGCTGTGCACTCCTCCTTGTCAGCACTCAGGGTTATTTATATTCTCTGTGCTTCCGTAAGACAGTGAAACAGCCCCTAGACAACCTCTCAGCAGAAAGGCCTGGCCCACTGAACTCTAATTACTGCCACATCTGTAGCAAATACGCAATAGTTGGAGCTGGACAGCTGGAAACCACAAAGCACTCCTTCAAAGTGCCCAGCCTACAGGACAGTCAGGGCACATCTTGTCACAGTAGGTAAATCAGACCTGACCACCAGCCCATGGGAGGAAGAGTTTATGTTCTACTGTCGAGTTCCTGGAGTTTCAAATACCAAGGAAGGAGACAAGGGGGACTCCATTACAACAGTCCTGTGCCGTACTGCTTCTCTGGTTTTCTGGCATCATGCTCGGGTCTCTGGCATTCCTGTAGAGCTTGCAAGCCACCTAATATCCCATATTAATGTTTTCTATTCAAACTAGCCAGAATGGATTCTGTTGTCTGAAACTAAGATCCTTGACTGAGACAACATTCACCGGCCTCCCCACAACTGTGTCTTCCGAGCAGAGGTTCTTGTGTGTCTTTATCTTCCCCTGTGCTGAAAACACACCCTTTGCCTCAGAGCTTCTCCTGACCAGAGAGGGGTGGAGAGGCAAACACCCCACAGCCCGCCACCACTGCTCTGAGGCATGGTCGCTGTTCTGCTAATGACTGGGACATCAGTTCACCTGGCTTATTAAAATCATGTATAAAATAAGCGTCAACAAGTAGCTTGTGATTATGGCTTGAGAGGACTTCTTATCAGAAGAGTGAAAAGACTGGTGCACAGACAAATTGAAATGTGTTGTCGGCTCAGAGGCTGTTTTGTTTCCTGCTTGGCTGGCTCTCTGCTGCATTCCAAATAGCCGAGGGACTTCCAGATAATCAAAGTTCGCTAACCATACACACTGTTAGCAACTCCTTTCAGGCCCCTTCCTGTCCAGATGTACAAGGAGAATAGCAAAAGGAAATAAATCCAACACTTCCTCGTCCTACCCACTAAACCGCTAAATCTCAGCAGTTCTGAATCATCAAACCTTGCATTTCTCATTAACTGCCCCTCATATGCAGCATTTTCAATTAAGTTGCGAGCACTGCTGTACTAATTATGTTATGATATTAGTCCCTGCAGATTAATATGCGGCTAACAGTTCGGGAGTGCTGTCCAGATTGTATTGCTCTTCCTACCTGGAAGGAAACATTTCCTTTAAAGCTGTCCCTGTGATGAGGATTCTGGGGATAGGATCTGGACAATTAATTATAGGTATTGACTTGACTGGGCTAAAAAATGCCCAGGTAGCTGGTAGAACACTACTATGTATATCCATAAAGGTGTTCCTGAAACAGCACAGGATCTGTGAACTGAGTAAAGCTTGTCTTCATCAATGTGGGTGGGCCTCAGCGAAGCCCTGGAACAAAAGGGCAGAGAAAGGGTGAACTTCTCTTGCTTAAACTTGGAAGATCCATCTTTTCCTCCCAGTGGACAGGGGCACTCTTGGTTCTCAGGTGTTCAGACTTGGACTTGGACAGATACCACTAACTCCCTGCTCCTCTGGACTTTGGATTTGGATTGAAACCATTTATTCACTGAGCCTCTTGGTTGACTGCAGAGTATAGGACTCATCAGCCTCTGTGATTGTATGAGCTGATCCCTCATAAGAAATCTGTTCACAGCTCTCTATCTCTATATACTCTTTTGTTTCTGTTTTTCTGCAGGAGCTTCACTAATTCAGACTAAGGAATTAGGTCCTATCAGGCAAGTTCTTTCTGTAGGGGCAGCTCTTCTCATACCAGCACCTGATCCTATGAAGCAACAGGTAAAATATCACAGGGTCACATCTTTTGTTCACTCTGCATCTCCACATAGCCATGTGCTCGTAGCAGTTGCTCAGTTAACACTTGCACATCAGGTGAGGCTTCAAAAGTCCTACTGAAAAGCCAGCAGAATGCCAGCAGTATTTAGTCATGTTTTTAGATAAAGGCATGGTCTTGTTTCTTAAAAGGCACAACCAAAGAAGGGAAGCCATATTTATTGCTACAGGTTCAAATCAGACATTTTCAAAATGCATGGGCTTCGTGAATCTCCCGCAAACCCTTTGAGGCAGATGTCATCACCCTCATTTAACTGATGAAAACACTGAAGTTCAGTGAGCTTAATCAGAGTACAGGGCCAATGTAGGAAGTGGCAGAGATTTGAGTGCATTGACTCTAGGGCCCTTGCATATTCTAGTACACCTGGTACTCTTTCACTGTGCCACCAGGGTACAGTGAAAGAACCCCCGAATCACAAGGCATTGCAAGACATATGTCCTTGTGCCCAAGAAGAGCAAAGGAAACTAACTGTCATTTGATAGTAATAACCACAACAAAGCACTAATCACTGACATACAGTCAACATGGACTACTTCTGGGGACTATACCAAGTGATAGATACGTCTTGCCTCATGCTACTCCTGTGGGCTAGGCATCTCCATCCACATCCCAAGAAGGGGCATCGGAGCTCGGAATATTCAGTCATTAAAAAGAGGGTCAAATCCAGACCTAAGGTACTATGTGACTTGGGGCGAGTCACTTCACAACTCTCCAGTTTTCTCCTTTGTAGAAGTAAGAATACTTGATTGTTGCAGTCATCAAATGAGCAGAGGTGAATGACATGGCTCTGTCAATTATAGAGGCTTTACAAATACAAGACACTGTTGGATATAGAGAACTATGTGACCAAGGGCTCTGGTTCCAACTGCTTGAATCTAGTCCTGGCATTGGATTTTATAGCTGTGAAAGCTTGGGTGAGACTATCTGGCTGTTCTTGGCAATGTCATCATTAAAATGAGGATGATACTATTGCTTACCTCATAGATTATTGGGACAATTGAATGGACAACTGGGTGTAGAATAGTAGTACTACACAGATAGCCAAGAATTAATCATAGGACCTCTGGATACTCAACAGTTCCATAACACAGACTGTTTCCTAACTTTGGCCATGCAGCTTACAAGTGCGTTCCTTAAGTACAAGAGATCCAAGCATGAATGTCAAAGGCTACTGGTGATTGTGGCTTATAAATGAAACTGGCTAGCAGCTTAGTCCTCCAGAAAGCCCATCTGGACCACTGTGTTTTACTCTCACTACTTTACTGGCTGAATTTCAGTGGAGACGAAGATATAGAGAGACTGGATAATATATCCAAGGTCACTCAACTAGTAAAGGGTAAGCCAGGATTTAAGCTCAGGCTATCTGATCCCAAAGCTTGACCACTACACAAGTAACAGAAGACTCTTCTTCAGTCCCTTGACACTTAGAAAGTTTTAGTATTAAAACATCTTAACCCGAGGCCTTTAAAAAATAAATATTTCCATGAAATCCTTTTCCAGGATGTTCTTTGCCTATGGGATCTTTCTTCTTTTAAATTTTCTATTTTTTTTTTT
>PVIC010028091.1:0-15084 GCA_004025085.1 Thryonomys swinderianus
AACCGGGGATCAAACTCAGGTCCTTACGCTTGCGAGGCAGGCGCCGGAACCACTGAGCTAACCCTCCGGCCCACCTGTTTTTTTTTTTTAAAAAAAGGTCCTGCTGGGCCGGAGGGTTAGCTCAGTGGTTCCGGCACTTGCCTCGCAAGCACAAGGTCCTGAGTTTGATCCCCGGAAACCACATATAATGCTGGGCATGGAGACATGCCCACCAACAATCAACACCACATACCACAATGCCAGACGTGGTGGCTCACGCCTGTAATCCCAGCACTCGGGAGGCAGAGACGGGAGGATTGCTGAGTTCGCGGCAGCTTGCCTGGGCACCATAGTGAGCTCAGGGCCAGCCTGAACTACAAAGTGAGACCCTGTCTCAAAAGCAAAAAAAAAAAAAGGTCCTACTGTTTGTTCGGGTTTAAGAAACTCTCTAAGATGTAGCCCCACACGCAACTGGAAGGACAGGTCCAGTTATACAAAGATTCTAGGAGGGTGGAACTTGTGACTCAGTCCTCAAGAAGCTTTTATATTTGAGTATAAACAAACGTTCTCTGTAGGTAAACTTTGTTTCCTGAATTCTCCAAAGGATAGAGTTCTACTAATTGAAATACACAGTGGGAAGAGTGTATGTGCAAAGCACTAGAACTGGGCATGAGGCCAGGGGGGTGGCTCCCTAACAGAAAGTCATCACTCCTTGGGGGTCTCCCCTCCCCCAGATCATTGCGTACCAGCCCTATGGGAAGTCCGTCGATTGGTGGTCCTTCGGGGTTCTACTCTATGAAATGTTGGCGGGACAGGTAAGAGAGGTGCTGGCTGCTCGGGGGGAGCGGGGACTGAGGTTCCACCCCAGGGCCTCTAGGTGGGGAACCGCGGTCCTCAAATCCCGGCCAAGGGTCTGGGGCGCCGCTGTCCACGGTCCTGAAGCCCTCACAGGCCCGGGATTCTTCATCTCTGCGGCTGTTAGTTTTTGCTTTTCTTTTAGACATCACCACTTTAGCCCCTGTTAGTGGCCTGGAAAAAGCTATGAACTCCTTCTCAAAATAATGTTTTCATATGCACAAAATAGAACTATAAAATGACAAAGCAATTGTTGAAGAATAGGTACCTGCTAGGGATGTAGCTCAGGGGTGTTGTGGCTGCTTGGCAAGCACATGGTCCTGACTTTGATTCCCAGTACTGGGGGAAAAAAAAAGAAAAAACGGAAGAAGAAAAGAAATATAGTTACCAAACTGTAAACTCCAATTAGTCACTGGGTGTGGTGGCACACATGGGATTATGTTTAGTTTCTTTCCCGCTTACTAAGCAGTAATAAGTGAAAAGGGAAGTCTAGCAGTAATTCTGAGGTAAGAATGATAATCTGAAATACCTGTGATTGGTATTGCAAAGTCCCAGGCACAGCTGTTCCCCACACTCTTAGCTGGAGGAAATGCTAACCGTCAGCTGGTGGCATAAGCTAAGTAAGATGCCAGCTTTTTCCTACCCAGTTCCACAGGCCACTAAATGTCAAATTAGGAGCCTTTGCGCTCATGAGCCTCCCTCACCCCAGAAGATGGGGAGCCACTCAGCGAGCCTGGAGAAGGCACTTCCGGCCTCCCCTGCAGTCTCCTCTCTTCTGTTTAAGTGACATGTTGCCTAATTAGCAGCTTGTTGGCTAAACAGCAGGCCAAGAAGCCCAGGCAGAAGAGAGGTGCACAGTGAGGCAGGGAGTGGGAGGCAGGACGATGGAGCTCTGGTCGTTTGGCCCTCATGCCCCACCAGGAGGACCGGTGGCCGGGACCAGCAGGAGAGGGCAGCGTCTGTGGCTGCTCCTGTTCGTGGTGTACGATGAGCCTGGCGGTTTGAGCAGTCGCTGACTTCACGCATTCACCTCCCTAGCCGCCCTTTGACGGAGAGGACGAGGAGGAGCTGTTCCAGGCCATCATGGAGCAGACAGTCACCTACCCCAAGTCACTTTCCCGGGAAGCTGTGGCCATCTGCAAGGGGGTGAGGGTCCCACCCTGCTCCCACACCGCCGGCATGTCCTGCACCAGTTCATTTAGGAAGTCCCTCCTTCCTCAAGTCTTCTGGGGACTCAACAAGGCCACCACCCTGTCCCGTCTGTGCCCCAGTGCCTGGCACACTGCCAGGCCTGTCTGTCCAGACTTGGGGGGGTGGCAGTGGGGGTCCAGTTACCCTGAGACCCACAGCTTGTGTTCCCACCAGCGCTGTGGCACCCCCCCAGGAGAGTCGAAGGTTAATGCAGGAGAGCCAGGCTGTGGGTGCTTGCCATACCTCTCCTGCCCCTGCCCCCTCCCCCGCCCCCACCCCCGCCCCCAGCCTCTGATGGGCTCTTGTGCCTCTGCCTCTGTCTGTACCCCTGGGGTTTCTGTGTCCATGTCTTGCTTGCTGTCTCCCGTGTCTGTGTCTGCACCCTGGCGTCTGTCCTTCCTTCTCTGGCTCTCTGTGCCTCTTTTTCTCTGGGAAACTCTCTCCCTGTCTCTTCTCCTCCTCCTCCTTTCTCCTTCCTCTCCTCTTGGGCATTTCCCCCACACCGTGTCTTCTCTCCTCCATGCACCCCTGGGTCGCTGGGTCTGGAGTCCATCTCTCCCCATCCCTGTCCATTCCCACTTGTCCTCCTTTCTCCTCTTTCTCCCCACCCCATTTTCCCTCCGGTCTCTGTCCCTCTGCATTCTTTTTCGCTCTTTCTCTGTTCTCTGGGCCTCTCTGTCCCGGGCTCTGTCCGTGCGTCTGTCTCTCTCTCTGTGTTCCCCACAGTTCTTGACCAAGCACCCTGGGAAGCGCCTGGGCTCCGGGCCAGATGGGGAGCCCACCATCCGAGCACATGGCTTTTTCCGCTGGATTGACTGGGACCGGCTGGAGCGGCTGGAGATCACGCCGCCTTTCAGGCCTCGCCCGGTCAGCGACCGGCCCCCATTGGGCCGGCAGGGTGGGCAGCTCTGAGCTCAGAGCCCCGGGGCGGAGTGGGCACCCCGAGGGGTCAGCCCGAAGGCCTGACTCGCTCCTTCCCTCCCACAGTGCGGTCGCAGCGGTGAGAACTTCGACAAATTCTTCACGCGGGCAGCGCCCGCGCTGACTCCCCCGGACCGCCTGGTCCTGGCCAGCATCGACCAGGCGGATTTCCAGGGCTTCACCTACGTGAACCCCGACTTCGTGCACCCGGACGCGCGCAGCCCCACCAGCCCCGTGCCCGTGCCAGTCATGTGATGTCACCTGCTGCCGCTAGGTGTCCTCCGGCCTCGCCACCCTCCATCCCGCCGCAGCGTCCCGGCCTCCGCCGTCCGGGCTGTGGACGCCCCTCGAGACCTCGCCTGCCTTCAACCTCCACCCGGCTCCAGACCTCCGGTGTCTGGATCCCGCTGCGCCGAGCCCGTTCCTCGCACTGCCCGGCCCTGGGGCTCTAGGCCCCGACTCTTAGTTCCTGCCTCTTCCTCCCTCGCGCCCTGGGGAAGCAGCCTCGGGTCGCCCGCTCCAGACCCGGGCCCAGCTCTCCCGCCCTCAGGCCTGCCCTCCGCCCCGCCATGGAGGGAGCAGAAGGCTGCCTGCTCCCGGCCTCCCGCCTGTCCTCAGCCAGCTCTTGTTCTGACTCTGCCATGCCGACCCCGACACCCCAGCGCCCTGCCCGCGCACGGCTCCAGCCTTGCTGGGAACCTCCCTCCGCTCCAGGGCCTGCGGCCCGGCTCCCCTCCTCCCCCAGCCTCTCCTACCCGGCCCAGCAGCCTGGGGAATAAAGCTGGGATGCTGACGATGAAGCGTTTGGATGTTTTCCTTTAAGCTTGGAGAATGGCGGGGAACGGGGGTAGGACGGTGACTACACAAACACAAACAGTGGGGGAGCCAAGGGGAGCGCTCTGATCCATCCGGAGAGAGCCAGGCAGGGAGGTGGGCAGGGGGGAGAAGGGGCCATCAGCTTCACAGATCGCAAGGCACACCTGGGTCACTGGAAGTGTGAGGCGAGACTGCGTTCACCAGACACACACACACACCCTTGAGACCCAGAGATGAGAGGAGTTCTGTGAAAGGACATTGCACAATGGACCAAAGAAAGAGACCCCAGGACAGAAAAGCTCAAGATCAGAGCCGGGCGGCAAGCAGCCTCGGGCCTCTCCTGTCCTGACCCACTTGCGAGTCGTGGGAGTGGAGGGACCCGTGCACATGGACTACGTTTCCCAGCGGCCATTACAGGAGCCCCTTACCCCAATGTGCAGCCCCTGGCCGCGGGGCCTGACGGGCAATGTAGTCCTCGGACGGGGAAGGCTCGCAGAGGGGTGGGTGCCCGCTAGTGTATGGAGGGGCTGAGCCCCAAACCTTGCAGACTTTCTAGAGGGTCGGGCGTCCCTTTTTGTCTGTAGGCTTCTGGGCTCCCAAGCGCAGACCCAGTGGGTGCCGAGCCCCCCGGCCCCGCCCCGCCCCCGTCGCGCCCCGCCGGTGCCCGACCCTCGGCGGGCAGCCTGCCCCTTTAAGAGTGG
The DNA here is from genome assembly GCA_004025085.1 of Thryonomys swinderianus. Taxonomy (NCBI): domain Eukaryota; kingdom Metazoa; phylum Chordata; class Mammalia; order Rodentia; family Thryonomyidae; genus Thryonomys; species Thryonomys swinderianus. Next base: position 4,464 of record PVIC010028091.1, read on the forward strand.
CCCCGCTGACATCACGGCGGGGGGGGGGTGCTGGCCCGGCTCCGGCTCCGCGGCGGCTGCAGGACCCGGCTCCGCTCCGCGCCTCCGCTGCTGGGACCCCGGCCCGGGCGCCCCCTCTGCTTCTCCTGGCTCCCAGGCCGCAGGTTCCGCCCTGGCCTGGCCGGAGCCCCTGTCCTGCTCCGGGCCCCCGGGCTGCCTCCCCTCGCAGGGTCTCCGCCGCTGTCCCTCTGTCCCTGCCTGTCCGCCTGTCCCTCTCCGTCCGTCCCCGCACCTTCCCCAGGCTCAAGGTCTCCGGGATCCGGCCTCGCTGGAGCCAAGGCCTCTGCGCGCTCCGCCTCGGAGCCCCGGAGCCCCGGAGCCCCGGAGCCCCAGCGCTGCGGGGCTGGGCCTTGAGCTCCGCTCAGCCCTCGCTCCGCCGCTGGCCTCGGGTCCGGCCCCGAGGTGGCCGCAGGACCCCGCGCCCCGCTCCGGGCGCCCTCGCGGCTCCGCCAGCCCGCGGCCTCCCCGCCCCCCTCCCGCCGCCCGCCGCCTCCCCCCGCGCCCCGCCCCCTCCCTCCTCCGCAGCAGCCAATGAGCGGCCGCCGGTTCCCGAGCCCGGCCGCGTCCGCCGAGTGAGGCCGCGGGCGCGGCGGTGGGGGGCGGGAGGCCGGGAGGGGCCGGGACGCCGGGCTCCGGGGCGGCGGCGGGGGGCGCGGGCACCGGCGACCCCGGTGGCGGCGGCGGCGGCGGCGGCGGCCGGGGCAAGCTGCGGGGCCGGTCATGCGGCTGCGGGGCCCGTGGCCCGGAGCGCGCGCCCAGCCCTGAGCGAGGTGAGCCGGGACTGGGGGCTGGGGCGCCCGGGGGGAGGCCGCAGGCGGGAATGGGGCTCGGCGGGGCCTGCGAGGCTTCCGGGCGCGGTCCCGGGGGGTCCGGACGCCTCTGAGCCGAGTCTGGGGGACGCGGGGACCTCTGGGCCTGGCGGATCCCAGAGGACGGGTCCGAGGGTCCCGGAGCGGGGAAACTGAGCTCCTAGTGCTGGAGACACAGAGCGCCGCCCGGGGAGGGTCGAGGCCCGGCCCGAGGGGGGCGGCCCAGGTTCGGACGGAGGCCCAAGCCCGGGACAGCGGGCCGCGGGTCAGGAAGGGGTACCGAGGGAGGGAGAGTGGGGTCCCCGAGACTGGAGAGAGGTGAAGTTTGGACATGGGCTCAGAGGACCCGGGCCTCAGGGGTCCACACGCCTCGTTGCGGGGAGCCCGGGACCAGGATGGGAAGGAGGCTCCAGGCTGGAGAGGAGGGTCCCAGAGGAGCACGGGCTGCAGGAGCGAGAACAGGCGCCAGGGAGAGCGTGGAGGAACTGGAACGGAGGGAGGGGTAGGGAGGAAGGGTGTGGAGGCCTGGCCCGCGGGGAGCCCGCCGGCGGCAGGGTAGCGGGGCAGCTACTGGGCTGAGACGTTGGGCGAAGGAGCTTAGGATGCTTGTTTCCGAGCCGAAGCCAGCAGGCAGCTGGTCACAGGACGGGGGATGGGAGGAGAAGCTCTCCCAGCACCCCAGCTTTCCCAGACTCAGCCCCAAGCCCTCCAGGAGGCTGAGACTGCGAGGCTGAGGGGTGACCTCAGACTCCAGAGTCCTTATTGGGTCAGGCAGAGTTTCAGGGCCCTAGGAATTCTGGTTAAGGAAGGGGAAGTGGTCTGTGTCTGGATTGTTGGGGAAGCAAACTTTGCGGGCAGAGATGATGGACATTGCTGGTATCCGAGGACCCAGGGGGCTGAGAGTGATTTAGGCTGAATATCCCGAGATGAGCCCTCATCGTGGGATTATGTGGCACACGTGACTTTCCTTCGTGGCTGCTGGATATGTGGACTGCGGATGAGGGAGTTGGGGTCCTGCAGTGCTAGGCTGAGAGCCCCCAGGTTGAGTTGGAGCCACAGCTATGACTTGGGGATTTCTTGCTTGGAAGTCTAGCATTGGGATCTAGGTCCCTTGTTGGTTGTCGAGGAGGGTGTGCGATTGGAAGTCCTAGAGTGTGAAATTGGGCTCTAGAATCTCTGTATGGAATCTGAGGATTACACGATGGGGTGCTGTCCTCAGGGAGCCCTGGCTGACTCCTGATTTGCAAGATGATGGCTTCTTGCTTTGCAGGACAGTTCTGGCTGGGTGCTGGGTCAGAGGGTTCCCACTCATGGTTTTGACATTCTCGGGTCTCCACCCCACCTCTCGGCTCCAGGTGTCTGAGCTCTGGCAACCTGTGAATGGATTCCAGAGCCCCAGTCTCGAGGCTTGCCTGAGGTCGGGAGAGAGGACTCAGAGGTCTAGAATCTGAGCTCTGGGTTGTGGCTATAAAATCAGATTGCAACACCAAGTCGAGGTCACGTGCAGGGCCAGATGCAGAAGTTCGTAGAGTTAGCATTGGCTGTCAGGGTCCAGACAAAAGCCCAAGAGTTGGAGCTTAGGCAGGAACCCCAGCTCACAGTCTTAGACAGGTTTGAAGTCAAGATTCTGAGGTTGGGGGAGGTAGGGTCAGGGATCTCCTTTTTTTTATTTTGTTTTGGTTTGTTGTTTTTTTGAGACAGGATCTCGCTTTGTAGTTCAGGTTGGCCCTGAGCTCACTGTGTAACCCAGGCAAGCCTCGAATTCACAGCAATCCCTATGCCTCTGCCTCCTGAGTGCAGGGATTACAGGCATTACCCCCTACGCCAGGCCTAGGGATCCTTGATTAGTGTTACATGTGGGGGCTTTCTGGGTACAGTTGATTTTCTAGGTGCAGCCCAAATATCACATCAAGGCATGGAGTGAAGTTATGTGGCTCAGTTAGAGTTTCTGGACAGGGCAAATTGTGCAGTGTCCGAGGCCCAAGTGCAAACCCAGATCCAGGCAAGTGGCCCCAGTTCACAGTGCAGGCGATGGGTCCTTGCTGGAGCCTCAAGCTCACAGCTGGGTCTTGGGCAGATCGGGGCTGGGGTTCTAGGCTGTGGATCAGGCCACTGGCTCTCATCGCAGTGTCTGAGCTGTCAGTTCAGGCTCAGTGTTAGGGTCTTGGGCGGAGTCTGGTTTGTAAGGTTGGACTCTCAGGCAGGGAAGGTCTGGGTTGGGAGCACCTGGAGTTGGAATTTTATGATATTTGTGGCCCAGGTCCAGACTCCAGCCATCTGAGGGTCTGGGCTGAGGGCTGCAGCTGGAAACCCACCCCTGCGGTGGGGGATCTGGGCCCACACCCAGAGAGAGCCCTGCTGGCAAGTCTCGAAGGCCCCTCCCCAAGGTTTGAGTTGAGGACTATGTCTCCTAGGTCAGAGGCCAGCTCTGGGGTCACATCGAGGAGCCATAACTCAGATTCTAGAAAGTTCTATCCAGGAGCCGGAGCCTCAGTCCAGGGTTCCCTGTTCCAACTGGGCCAGGCACCTGGGCGTCCCTTGAGGTCCCCAGCATAGCTTCCTGCCCTGCAGGCCCCGCAGGGCGCCCCCCGCCCCTGAGGATGAGTCACTGCAGCAGCCGAGCCCTGACCCTGCTGAGCAGCGTGTCCGGCGCCTGCGGCCTGCTGCTGGTGGGCATCGCGGTCAGCACGGACTACTGGCTGTACATGGAGGAGGGCACGGTGCTGCCACAGAACCAGACCACCGAGGTCAAGATGGCGCTGCACGCAGGCCTCTGGCGGGTCTGCTTCTTTGCAGGTGCGGGTGCCCTGGTGCCGGTTGCCTGGCACACCTAGTCCCTTTGCTCGGGAGGCCCAGGGAATGCAGAGCGTGTTCCTCTCCTGAAAGTTCACATTTCTTCGGAGCCCCAGCCTCAGCCCTCATTCTCCGGATCTAGGAGCCCCACGCTCCCAGCCCCTCTCCTTTAGGAGTCCAGGGCCTCTTGCCCGCATCCTCTTTAGGTACCCAGGCATCCTGGCCCACAGGCCCCTTTTCCCTTGGGCCCTGGGGTCCAGCCCTGCCCTCCTGCACCCGGGGCGTGTAGGACCGCTCGCCTGAGCTTCCGCAACCACCTGGATTCACCACCCCCCAAGACAGGGCACATCATGACCCTCGGTTCACCTCTCACCCCCAACCCTGGGTCTCCCTACTGCGCTCTGTCCTGCCACCTCTCTGGAGCAGAGCGTCTTGTCCACTCCTCCCTTCCGCCTCACTCCCCACCAGGTCGGGAGAAGGGGCGCTGCGTGGCCTCAGAATACTTCCTGGAACCCGAGATCAACTTGGTGACGGAAAACACAGAGAATATTTTGAGTGAGAGAGGGAGGGGGTCCGTGAACGTAGGGGCTCCGGGGAGAGAGAAAGCAGGGCCAGGGAGGGGGTGGGGTCGTGCAGAGAGTGGGGACTCCACGAAGGCCGAGAGTGGGTAGGAAGGGGGCGGGCCCGGCTGGGAAGGACCAGAGGAAAAGGGCGGGGTCACAGCAGGGGCGGGGCCACTGGAGACCCCCACACACACCCCGCCTTCCTTACCCCCCTCCAGAGACAGTGCGCACAGCCACACCCTTCCCCATGGTCAGCCTGTTCCTCGTATTCACCGCCTTTGTCATCAGCAACATCGGCCACATCCGCCCGCAGAGGACCATCCTGGCCTTCGTCTCCGGCATCTTCTTTATCCTCTCGGGTGAGCGCAAAAGGGCAGGGTGGGGATGCCGCGGGCCGGCGGAGCTGGGGAGCAGAGGCACAGTTCACCCCCAGAGCCTGTATTTTTTTTTTTTTTTTTTTTTTTTTTTTTTTTTTTTTTTTTTTTTTGCTTTTTTGAGACAGGGTCTTGCTTTGTAGTTCAGGCTGGCCCTGAGCTCACTATGGTGCCCAGGCAAGCCACCACGAACTCAGCCATCCTCCTGTCTCTGCCTCCCAAGTGCTGGGATTACAGGCGTGAGCCACCACGTCCAGCATTGTGGTATGCGGTGTTGATTGTTGGTGGGCGTGTCTCCACTCCCAGCATTATATATGGTTACCAGGGATCAAACTCAGGACCTTGCGCTTGCGAGGCAGGCGCCGGAACCACTGAGCAAACCCTCCGGCCCCAGAGCCTGTATTTTTAACATCATTGATATTTTGGTAATTAGCAGTTTTCAAGGCACTTTATTTTCTGCGCAACATTGTTTTCATTTTTTTTTCCAAACCGACCAAAAGGTCAAGAAGTGTGTAGTGAGCCTCAGTCTGTCGTGAACTTGTCCATCTCAGGTGCAGGTCAGGTCGCCCTAGATGCTTCACCAGGGTCCAGGCTTCTTCGCAGTTTTCTCTCCTTGAGTGCAGGCCTGTGGTGCTCGATTGCAGCGTCTCTGAAAGCATCTCCACCTGGAGCTATTCTTAGCTCTTACCTGACGCAGCAGGGGTTTGAGACTCGGCGCTGCACGGTAGTGTGAGGTCCTGCGGGCGCCTGGAGAGCAGAGCTTCTGCAGCTTCCAGAGTCAGCTCAGCCAGCCCGGTCCTGTCCAGCACGGGACAGTGCAGCTCAGACATGTCTCAGCTCACAGGTCCGGCCCAACCAACTCCTTCTGACTCAGTTCTCCCGTGTGGTTCAAATCTGAGTATCATAATTTAATTAAACTCAGACCGGGTCCTTGCAGTTGAGCTGTGTCAGAAACAAAACCCCTGCCATGTGCCCAGGCCTGCACCTGGGTCCCTCTCCCAACCAGCTTTGTGAGGCTCCAGTGCCCCTCCCCAGTCACCTCCTGCTCCTCGCCCAGCTCTCCTGGGGCCGAGCCTCCCCCAGCCTTCAGCCCAGCCTGATGAGACCTTTTCCAGGGAAAGCAGGGTGCAGCCTCAGTGCAGACTAGAATCGAGGCGTGTGGAGCCAGACGCCGAGCTAAAATAAGACACGTAGGCTCTCATGATTCCAGAGTGTCAGAGCAAAAAGGTCTCATCGTTTTTCAGGTGGAAAATAGTGGCCTAGAGAGAGAAAGTGGGGCAAGAGTAGGTAGCATGGGGAGTTTGATTCAGCTTACCCCAGACGTTGTAAGGCAGGCCCCATTGTTTGCAGACATGGAGACGGAATCAGGTTAGTCAATGGCAGACCAGAAACGACCCATGGGTGTTGTGCTCATATGCTGGTTGCCCAGGAGTCGCCTGGCCAAGGGCAGGCTGAGGTCAGCCTTCTGACCCAGCATCTGGGGAGAGGCTGAGCCCTGCCTGGCCTCACCCTTGGTTCCCTTCATGGCCTCTGGTCTGTGTGTTTGACCCCAGGTGTTGCACACGTGCGTGTACTGTGCCTAGGAAGACTAGGGGAGATGTCTTCCCTGTGGGATTGTTGCTAAGAACACTTGAGTTATGGACCCTGAAATGTGAGGGCCGTGTAACTTCCATGTATGTGAGATTATGAAATATTTTTTTGTTGTTGTTAGCCTTGATAGTTTTTGTAAAAAAATGGAAAAACTGTCCTTAGGTTGCAAAGGATACATACAAAGCACATGGTAGGTCAAAAGGTGGCTGGCGACTCCAAGCCAGCTCATGGGTGTGAAGTGCTGGATGGTGACAATACTTGCTGACGTATACTAGAAGTGGTGATTAAGAAGTAAATGCAGTAGGAATCGTGGTAACCCCAACCTCGCGGGGTGGCAGGCCTGGCCCAGGAAGTTCTGAGACCTGTGAGTTAGGCTATTCATTCTTTTTGACCCTGTAATGTGGAGCCATGCTTTCCTTTGATTTTTGGTTCCACTTTTTGGTAGGTTCCATTAATGGTTCCACTCTGACACTGAAGCAACAGGAACTTTTAGTTAAATTTTCTGGCAGTGGAAGTAATATTGCAAGCTGGGGTCCTTTACCAGGACACTCCACTGCCTTGCTGAAGTTAAAACTCCCAAACATGAAAGAAGTTAAAAGGAGAGGATAAGGGTGGACAGAATGCCAGCATCTGAGACCTTGGGGCACAGTGTTCCACCAGTCCTACTTGCCCTGGTTCACAGTGAGGGTGCTAAGTGTTGCAGGGGATGCAGGAGCCACCCAGGCCAGGCAGCCACACCACGATGGTCCCGCAGTGGAGCCGCCCTACAGGTCTGGGGAGCTTGAGGCAGAGGAAACGTTAGACTCACCCTGGGTGTAAACCTCCCCCAGCAGCCTGCCCAGGTCAGGCTCCCGGAGACACACTGGAAACAGGGGCTCTGCAGGGTGCAGGCTGGGCAGGTTGAGGGTGTGGGCACACAGCCAACCAGCTGGAGAAAGCTGGATATCGACAGGTCAGCAGAGCCCTTGACTGGCCCACGTGTGAGCATATAGGGACAGTGCCTGGGGGGTTGATTTCCTTTTTCCAGGCCATGGGAGTGGTACCCGCACATGCCCCATAGTCACGTGGTCCCCAGACACGACCCGTGCATCTATGGCTCAGTCAGCCCCTTGTGCTGGCCTTCTTGCCAGGTATGGAGCTTTGCACTGGCAGGGAGTCCTAAGCGAAGCCGGGGCACCCTTTCTCAGTGCAGCCCCTCAGTGATGCGCTTCGAAGGCACCCTGGGCCATGTCTGGCCCACAAGGTGTTTGGGACTTGCTACTCAGCTTGCTGGTGTGAACTCTGCACTGGAAAGGGCATCCCGCCTCAGTCCATGCACTCTTCCCCCAGGGATGCTTCCCAGGTCCTGCAGGGCCCCAACTTGTGTCAGAGTTGCCTTTCCTGCTCTTCCTGGTGCTGCTCTGCCTTCTGCTATCCAGCTGAGCCTGGATGGTGCAAGATCGCAGCCTTATCCCTGTTCCATTTCCTGTTTCTGGCCTCCTTGTACCAGAAAGTAAACTCTTGGAGAGGGAGAGATCTCGACACGGCCCCTCTCTCTCTGCAGGGCGCGGAGAGCTCCTGACGTGAGCATGGAGTGTAGAGGTGTTGCGTGTACACTGTCCAGGTGACGGCCCAGGGTGTTACCCAGGTTCAGTAGGGTGGTGAGGGGCACAGGGAAATTTCACAATCCCAGAAAGGAGAGTGCTAAGTATGGAAAAGTCTCCACAGCGAGGTCGGGGCCTACCTACAGACCTCAAAAGGGGACAGCCTCCCGGTGCCGCTGTCCGTGGTCCTGAAACCGTTGCGCACAGCCAAGTTGGAATACATAGTTTGTGATGTAGGTGATTTCTTTTCCTTCACTTCCTTCCCTTTATTTTCTTTTCCTTTTTTTCTGGGTACCAGGGATCAAACTCATGCATGTGTCAGGTATGATAGTGACACCAAGCTATATCCCTGACCCCCCTCTAGGTGATTTTTGCCTATCAAGATCTAAGAAAGATAGAGGGGAATTAAGGAAATGGGGAGAGAGTAAGCTAGTTGAACTGCAGAGAGAGGAGGGAGGAAAAGAACAAAGGAAAATTATTTTTATAGAATCACCCACTTGAAATGGCCAGGGAAGGAAAAAAAGGGTAAAAAAATGGCTGGCACTGGAGGATCCCAAGTTCAAGACCAGGCTGGGTCTCTAAATGATAATGATAAGGGATTGAGAGTGTAGCTCAGTGTGAAGGCCTTGGGCTTAGTCTCCACCTCCCCCCCAGTCTCTCCCTCATTGTTGGCTGTATGTGTTTCTTTCTTCACACCCTGCTCTTGGCTTACTCAAGGAGAAGTTTGAATTGTGCTGAGGAATGAGGGCCCTCGATGTAGGCTGGAGTGAGAGGAGCAGGGACCGCCCCCTTTAGGACCTCGGGTCAGGCTGGAGAGCTGTGCAGGAGTCTGGAGCAGAAGGAATAATGTGTCTTCTGGATTTGGGCAGGAACCATACCTGAAGCAGGAAAATGAGGATTTGGAGCACAGATAAATAGAGAATGAGGCTTGAGCTGGGCCAAATGACTTCAGGGTGCAAAAGGTGCTTTCTTTGGTTTGGTTTGGTTTCTTTTTGGTTGGTTTTTTAAGACAAGGTCTTGGTATGTAAGATCCTGAAATCACTATGTAGTCCAGCTTGGCCTTAAACTTGCTTTGATCTTTTTGCCTCAGCCTCAGAAATGGTGAGGTTATAGGCAGGCATGTGGGTTTTTTGTTCGTGTCTCGGTTTTTTGGGACAGAGTATCACTGTATAGTCCGGGCTGGCCTTGAACTCATTGTGTAACCCAGGCTGGCCTCAAGCATATAGTTAGGTCCTGCCTCAGCCTCCAGGGGGCTGGAATCACAGTGGTGCCCCTCCACAACTGGTTCGACAAAAAGGGATTTGGTTTATGAAGGATTCAGGAAGGAAAGTGAACCTACTACTCAGGAGACTTGAGTAGAAGTGTGAGCCGAGGCCAGCTTGGGCTACACAGTGAGGTCCTGTCTCACAAAAAAAGAAAGAACCAAAGGAAGTAAGCAGGCATGAGTCAGGTGGCAATTTCTGCTAGAGGAGAGAGCCCAGGTAAGCCAGGGTCTGACTCAGGCCTCCTTCCAAGACCTGCCTTGGGTTCCTGTCCACCATCCAGGACTCCACGGACTCTCTTTGTGTCAAAATTATGGAATATGCTGGGTGTGGTGGCACAGACCTGTAGTCCCCACACTTGGGAGGCTGAGGCAGGAGGATTGAAAGTTCAAGTCCAGGCTGGGCAGTTCAGCAATTATGTAAGACTCTGTCTCAAAATGTCTATAAATTAGCCATGCCTGCCTGACAAATGCAAGGACCTGAGTTCCGTCCTTGGTACTGAGGAGGGAGAAAGTAAAGAAAACTAAAAAATATTTATAAAGGGTCAGGTACATAGCCTAGTGTGGAGGCCCTGACTTCACTCCCTAGCTCTGAGGAAGGAAGAAAGCACTAGAAACTGGAAGTCCTGTGTAGCCCACAGTGGGGAGTGGTTTGTTCTTTGAGGAAAGGAGGACAGGTGGGGGTTAGATGAGAGCCCCAGTGTGCCTTCCAGAGGGCCCCCATGGGCCAGTGCGCTGCAGGCTGTGTTCAGGGCTGGGACGTGATGGGGACCGGCAGGGACTGTGGGTTCCTGGCACCTGGTGGGGCTGAGAGGCACAGTATGGAGGAAGGAAGAGAGGACGTTGTGGCTGGCGACTGCTCTTGAGAGAAGCAGAGCGAAGAGGGAGAAGAGCTGCAGGGAGTCGCAGTTTACCCCTCTCTCTGATCTGCCCAGTTTTAAATGCTTCTCCATTTCCTCCCTCTGTGTGTGTCTGTGTCCCTCTCTCTCTCTCTCTTTTTTTCTTTCTCTCACACGCACATTCTGAATCTCATTTATCTTGGGTTTTTTTTGTTTTTTATTCATCATATACTCCTCTTTTTTGGAGGGGTCAGTACCCTTTGAAAAGTAAATCACAGGCATCACAGTCATTCATCTCTTTAGAAGGGTGTTGCTGTGGTGGGATGTGTAGCGCATGCCGGCATCTCAGCACTTGGGAGGGTGAGGCTGGATCACTGTGAATTTAAGGCCAGCCTGAACTACATAGCAACATCCTGTCAGGAAAATTAAAATAAAAAACCCCAGGGCCAGAGATTTTAGCTCAGTGTTTCCATTGCCTGCCTTGCCAGGTCCTGAGTTCAATTCCTGGTAACCACATACTACAGTGGCGGGCGTGGTGGCTCTCGCCTGTCATCCCAGCACTCAGGAGGCAGAGGCAGGAGGATCGCTTTGAGTTCAAGGCTAGCCTGGGCTCCATAGTGACCTCAGGGCCAGCCTGAAGTCTCAAAAAAATTTAAAAAGTTAAAAAATTTTTGGGCCGGAGATTTAGCTCAGTGGTTCCAGTGCCTGCCTCGCAAGCGCAAGGTCCTGGGTTTGATCCCGCTAACCACATACAATGCTGGGCGTGGTAA
>PVIC010028092.1:7989-23544 GCA_004025085.1 Thryonomys swinderianus
ATCCCCGGTTACCACATATAATGCTGGGCGTGGTGGCTCACGCCTGTAATCCCAGCACTCGGGAGGCAGAGACGGGAGGATTGCTGAGTTCGCGGCGGCTTGCCTGGGCACCATAGTGAGCTCAGGGCCAGCCTGAACTACAAAGCAAGACCCTGTCTCCAAAAAGCAAAAAAAAAAGAGTGAGAGGCTTCATCAAGTCATCACACAGACTCCTCTTATTCCGCCACTCTGACCAGTACAGTGAAGAGCAGGTATGAACCAGGAAAACCACAGGGTGGGAGATTCCAGGTCAGGCTGGCTCTGGGAGCTGCATTCTCGAGGCTCAGCAGCAGCTCCCTAGGGCAACAGGGATGAGAAGGTGGCCTACAGAGAGGGGCCGGGAAAGGCAAAGGCCCTGGGAGGCAGGGAGCACGGCCAGGAGGAGACACTAAACCCCAGTGTTTATAACAGGGAGCAAAGGGGGACATGGGGTAAAGTAGCCTTTTCTTGCAAGTGACAGGAAATGGGAAGCGGTGTGTGGGTGCACATGTGCACGTGGGTGCATGAGTGTGCACGTGGGTGCAGATGCACATGATTGGATTTGTGTCAGAGAAGGCCATTCTGGCAGCATCAAGGAGAGCAGGCTGGTGGGGAGGAGAATGGACATGTGTAAATCAGTCAGGAGGCTACTGCAGCGGCGCAGGTGATAGGAGCTGGTAGCTCAGACGGGATGATAGATAGCAGCAGGGGTGGAAAGTCATTGAAACAGTCCGCCATCAACAGTAGTTGACAACTGGCAAGGAGGGATGGAGGAGGACTTCCTTCTGGCTCTGGAACTGGCTGGCTGGTGCCCTTCACTGGGAGAAGGCCAGATAGCCAAGAAAAGACAGGTTCAGCCGGAAAGCTGGGGCTGAAGATTCAAAATATCCTGCTGCTTGGCTTCCACATCAATCAAGGCAGTGATTTAATTGCCTTAGGTGACCAGTCACTGTAAAAACCAAGTTCAAGTATGAATGGTCTAGAGACAAGGAGAAAATATATGAAAAGTATGAACTTACAGAAAGGACTTTGTCGTCCACTGCCTTGGTCAGGGCATGGCCGGCTGGTTTAGCTCCGCTTGTCCAGGCCCATTCTAAGGAGTTTAGATTCACGCTCACGTTCTTAATGCCGAAAAGAATGATCACGCTGCTGCCGCGAAGAGCTTGTGGCACTCCAGCACCGTGTTGAGCGCTTTGCATCGGTTCTCTCATGTGATCTCCACAACAGACTCCCTTTATAGACCAGGGGACAGAGACCCTGAGAGCCAGTGTCTCGCTCACCGTCACATGGGTGGTAGGAAGCGGAAACGGGGAGCCAGCTCAGACGCGTTGGATTCCCCAAAGAGCATCTGTGCTTTCACTGGCACATACAGCCAGTCTCACCATAAATCAAGTACAGGCTGTTTAACGCGGCCTTCTCCCAGGTTATGTCGGACTGAGGATATGGGAGGATGCCTCGCTCCACAGACAGCAGAGGAAGGGCCCTGTCTTTAGCGAGAAGCTCTTAGCCTTGGCTGGACAAGGAAATGTGGCAGTTCTGCGTGCAGGGGAAATTCTCCCTTCCCCATGAGCTGCCTGGGGGTTTTAAGACCTCAGAAGCTAACAGATTAAAGAGAGAAGTAACTGTGTATGGGGAAGACCTAGAAGTTATTGCAGAAGACCCCAAATTAATGGATATCATCGAACTTTATTGATAAGCTAACACTCTCCCAAGTAATTAAATGTTACTTAAGGGGGGAAAAAAAGGGCTTTGCAGTCAAAAGAAGTTTAGAAACTGTTGAGCCCTAGATCTTTTATTTTGCTACTACAAAGCTCCAATAGGGATAGAGAAAGTGTGTTTTTCCTGATCTTGTTTAACCAAAGAAAGCTACTTTTCTTTGTTCTTTCTGAACAAAGATCTAACTCAGCAGCTCTCCACCTGTGGGGCCTGGGACAACCTGCACCACCTAAGGGGCTTCTTAAAAATGCAACTCTGGCTCCCCGCCCTGAGATTATGTGTCAGAGCTGGGGGGGGGGGACTGAAAGCTGGGCCATTGGATCAAGCACACTGCTGGATGACTCTTGCACCCGCTGAGCTTTTAGAACCGCTCTCCTGGAAGGAGAGACACATGTTCTAGGAAGAACTGTCATGGGTTGAATAAATAAACTTCTACGAGTTACCCTTTACAAATTGGTATAGGTGCTATAATAAGCAAATGGCTAATGTAACGGGAATTATTGCCAAAACTGCCTTATTTTTAGTTAAATGTTACTGCTTTCCATCAGGTGGGACCCCGAGGGCAATTTCTTTTTTGTATGTGCAGGGGAGGGGTGACCTAAGATTTGTGTGGGGTTCTCAGGTCCCCTAATGTTGGTGGAAAGCGTCAGAGCTTCCCCAGCTGAAGCCTGGGGCTCAGACGCTGGAGAAAGGTGTTTCCAATTTTCTGTTTCAATTAGAGCAGTTCTACTAAGATCCACTTACTTTTTGTTTGAAATTAGGTTTTGGCTGCTCTAGAGGGAAAACAAGTATTTGCTGACCCCAGGATGCAATTCCCTCATTTGTCAGAGGAGGGATCTGTGACTCAGAGACGGAAAGAGACTTCTCTGTGGCCACCCAGCCCACCCACGGCCGAGCCAGAACGAGGAGCCAGACTCTCTGGCCGGCAGCTGGCCCCGAATTGCCGCACAGATCTCAGGGCTGTTAAAATGCTATCCACGGCCGGTGGGGCCAAAGTCAGCTGTAAGTCAGAGGCGGGCAGGCAGTCCAAGGGGAGCAGGCGCCTCCCTCCTTGGGGCTAACCTCCCTCTCCGGCCTTGCCCTCCCTGCCTTGCTGCCTTTCCCGAGCACCTAAGCATATGTATGAAGCGGAAATCAAACGCCTGCCTCAGACTTGACAGAACCGCTGAACTAAGAACCATATAACGTCCTCTACTGAAGGACATCCCCTTGTCAAGATAAGCTTGGGGAAGCTCCGCAGGAAGCTGGCTTCCAGGGCGGGATCATGTATATTCATAGCTCCTGCCTGCCCACTGCCCCACCCCCAGGCTCCCGCCAGCCCGCTGACCGCCCTGGAGCCCTGCAGTGCTCGGTGGAGCGAGCGGGTTTGGGAATCTCTGGCTGCCTGCGGCGCTGCCTCGAAGGCATGGCTCTGGAGGGTGGCGTCTGCCCTCCTGGATTTCCCTTTCGCCTCTTCTCTGCGCTCTCCAGCTTTGGGGACTCGACAAACACAGGGTGGACCCCTCTGCTCTGTGCTCGCAGCAGAGCAGGGTGTCCCCAGAGGGCAGCTCCCCGGACCCTGCCCTGCAACTGCTTTTCCTTTTCTTCGCCTCCAGACATTTCTCACACCCGTGCTTGCTCTGCTTCAGCCCTCCCGTGCGGGGTACCCTACTCCTTCCCTTTTAAAGTCTGGCTCTCACGAAGGGGCAGGAAGTGTGGACATGTCCCCGGGGGCCTTGGCTGCTCCAACCGGCAGTTTACATAGCAAGGTCTCACAGCTGTGGAGGCCGAAGTGAGCCGAGGGTTTCTTCTGAGAGCTCCCCCCGGCACTCGCGGGTGGCGCTTCTCCCTGTGTCCTCCCGTGGTCCTGGACTGTCTCCCAGTCTCTTCTTGTGAGGACAGCGTCATATGACTTCATTTTGTCTTAAATACCTCTTTAGAGACCCTCTCTCCGTAGTGCAGCCGTACTCTGAGCTCTGGGGGACTGAGGAAGGTGAGGCTTCAACATTTAAGTTTTGTGGGGGACACAATTCAGGCCATACCATTGCGCAACAGTTATCCCCAGGTAGCAGCTTTTATTCTGCACATGAAGTCTGCGAGTCAGGACGCCAGGGGTGGCTGGTCTCTGCCCCACAGTGTCCGGGGAACTCGGAGGTGGAGGCTCGAGCCCCCTGACGGCTGCTGGCTTCACTAGCCTGGCCGGTGGACTGGGATGATGCCAGGACCAGGACGGCCACTGGAAGCCCTTTCCGCATGATGTGGCTCCACAGCCAGAGACTCCACAGTCCAGGGGACTGTGGCTCAGGGGCCCAAGAACAAATGCTCCAGTCGGCAAAATAGAGCCTCACTGTCTCTTAGGACAGGATCCCTTCGCTTGTCTTCCGTTGACTGGAGACTCAAGGGGGAAGGAAACAGGTTCCACTGGTGCTGGAAAAGAGCATGTGGGAAGTAAGGCATGGCGGTGGCCATTGTTTTTGGCAAATGCAGTCTGCCATGACTGAGGTAAATAGATCTCAAAGGGACACCTTACCGTCATCATCACGAGCCGTACTGGAGACTCTTGTAATCAGAAGAGAGCAATTTTGGTTCTCTGGTTTTATCTTGCATTTGTGCATGTTGAGGGTCCACTGCCTTTAATCTTCATGTTTATGTGTTATAAAGACCACATCTCTTGCCCACTAGCTGTTGGCTTTGGAGGTCAATGAGTAATTCCTCTGAGAGCAATCAATACCACGAAGAAGCACGGTAAATACCCATGGTTCTTGAGTTCCCTGTGGGTTGAGTATTTCGAATCATCTGTTTATTTAATCAGCCTACACTACTCCAGTGCCTTCAGGGGGCCCAAGATTGTGTTTAGGAACTTATCCGTCACTTGCACAGTAAACAGTATTTGTGGATTTTGTCATTCAACAAATGGTGCCATTGTTCAGTCATTCAACAAACACTGTTGTAGCATCTACCCTGGGGAAAGAAGGGGCTCTTAGCAGAGGGGCCACTCTCCAGCAGATGCTGTGCTTAAGATGCATCAGGCAGAATTCTAATAGGATCGTGTGTTTCATTTTGCCCATTATGACACCATTATATTTTTAAAGCTTGTCTTTCTAACTCTCCTATTTTTCTTCCAGACGGCATTCCTGCTATATGGCTCCAGTTTCACTAACCATTAGGAAGGTATTATAGTTACTGGAGATTCATCTGTCATTTTATGAGCCTCTTTCAAGAGAGGAAATAACAGGTTGCTTCAAGTGCAAAGTGATGGCTCACAGAGCCTTGTGGAACAGGCGTCCTGTTCCCAGGGGACCAGCCAGGCAGTGTTTATCTTTGACATGATAAGCAAAAGATCAAAAATGATTACAACAAATGGCAGAGCAAACAATCCATCCACAGCAAAGGGTACCTGCCCAAGTGCCGGAAATTGGATCCACACACAGCTGCCAATTGCAGACTGTGGCCCTGATGGCTCCATTGCACTCCGAGGGACGCGGAGGGTGGCATGGCCACAGGCTTACTCCATCCTCTGAGAACACTTCGGAGGGTCTCCTTGCCAGGGCTCAGAACGCCCCTCAAATGAAGTCTTGAGACTTCTTTTTTTATCCATCACTCTGTCCTGGAACAGTGTCTGGCATGCCCCAGGGTTCATCGCACCCTGCTCACAGAGGGAAAGCATGCCCGTGAGGATGACCTGGCCCTGCCTATGTAGCCGGCGCTGGCTCTTGCTTCCCTCTCCTCCTAGTTTTCACTGAGTTCCTAGTTCTAGAATCTAGCGCCTTCATTCCTTCCAGAGCTCTTCTGCATGCTCTACGTCTCTGCTTGGAAAACTGTCCTCCACCTCTTCTTCATTCCCTCCCTATAGACCTTAGGTCTCAGCTCAGCTGCTTCTCCCCAGAAGCTTCCCTGAGCACCCCAGGCCTCTCTGTCCTGAGGCCACTTTCTTTTTCACATTCACCGTCATGACGCTTGTCTAGCTCCCCACGAGGCTATAAGCTCCTCAGGGCTGCAGTTGCGTCTTGCTCACTGCTTTTCACCGCAAAGACAGGCAGCCCAACACTGCAGACACAGACTCCCCTTGCACAGCGTGCAGCTCCTGAGGGGAAGCAGCTGCCCAGCCAGTGCTGTGTTTGTCTCAGCCTGGTCCCCATTTAAGCAACTGATTTTTGCTGCAGAACATGAGCGGAAGTGGCATGTGTCACTCCTGAACCAAACTTTCTAAGTCAAGGGCCCCGATCCTCCCTATTCACTCCTTTTCCTCCTTGCTCAACTGGATGCAAAGGACTCGGATGCAGAGTGTCTCTGTAGAGACACTAGTCATCGACTGAACCCAGTTTCCTGGGAGAGAGGTCCAAATGGACCATCTGGGCTAGACTTGGCCTGAGTATGAAGTAAACTCGTACTGTGTTATACCACTAATGCTTTGGGGATGCTCGTTACAGCAGCCAACATACAATGACAAACAGGTTACTTTATCCTCGACAAGTGCATGTCAACAGGCAAGTTTCCGGCCCACAGCCATGTCTGCGTGGCCACCTAGTCCAAGCCCCTCTCAGGAGCCCACGGTCTGGCTGAGAGTAATTTGGAAGTCAGTTCACATCACTGTTAAAAGCATCAATTCATTAGATTAAGATGGACTGAGCCCCGCACTATTGGGAAACATAAAGATTCTTTGCTCATGGATAGAAATGGCATTATTCAATGAGCATCTTAATTAAAATTGGCAAATAATGGCCTTTGACAAAGCATATTAAATAAAGTGTTATTCCCCCGCTTCCCACGGTGCTATGAAATCCTGCAGATGCCACCTCTGGCTTTTCTACTTTCTTTTTTTTTTGCTTTTGAGACAGGGTCTCGCTTTGTAGTTCAGGCTGGCCCTGAGCTCACTATGGTGCCCAGGCAAGCCACCACGAACTCAGCAATCCTCCTGTCCCTGCCTCCCGCGTGCTGGGATTACAGGCATGAGCCACCACGCCCGGCACTGTGGTATGCGGTGTTGATTGTTGGTGGGCGTGTCTCCATGCCCAGCATTATATGTGGTAACTGGGGATCGAACTCAGGACCTTGCGCTTGCAAGGCAGGCGCCGGAACCACTGAGCTAACCCTCCGGCCCTGGCTTTTCTACTTTCTTTGGACTAACTCTGTGCTCCCTCAGATCTTCTCTGGAATGACTAGCACGTGCTGGGAATGTCACCTCTCGAGAGGGGTCGCCTGGGGAGCACAGCTCTGTGTGACTCAGGCTTTGGCCTGGTGGGCCACATCGCCCTGGGGTATAAAACCCGGGTGTAGAGTCTCCTGGCTACACTTCAAGGGGGACTACTGTCAGGGGACATACTCCATTGGCCCTGGGCAGCTTTCCTGAGCCTTGGGGGCTCCCAAAGAATCTCAGGCTTAGGCTCTTGTCCCTTCTTGCTGATCTGGAAGTAACAAACCTCCATCAAGGAACTTGCGCATCTGGTGCATAGAACTAGTAACCGGACAAGCTGGTAACCAGGGCCCAAGGAGCCTGTGTTGAAGTTGGCCTCTTGCCATGGTCTCTGCTTAGCCGTGGTTCGGTTCTGCGCAGCCCCGACTCAGGGCCCTCCTCTCCGCGTTCAGTTCGGGCCGGCGCTTGTGTTCAGCGTCTCTGCAGCTCCCGCACTGTAACTGTCAGGTGGTTCTAAACCCCCAAACAGACTTCTGTGCTGCCTGCTGCACTCAGGCAAAGCCCCTGGGGGGCGTCCCCGATCCCCGCCCTCACCTGCCTCCTCTCAATCTCTTGTATTCCCACAATGTTTTGGCGAATCTAAGGCCCTCTCCCTCCATTTGTACCCTGAGAGTTTCTGCACGGGAGACTTCGCTTTTCTTCCTACCAGTGTATGCCCGGCCTTCAAAACTGCCCCAGATACCACCTTTTCCCAGGAGCCGATCTGGATTGTCTCCCTCTGAGGTCCCACGGCACTTTGGCTGTGGCTTTCTGTCGGCTTTTATTAGCCTGGGGGTTCTTGGAGACGAGGCCTGGAGAACAGTCCCGCGTGTGTGCGCCTGACTTGGAAAAGCAATGCTGGCAAGCAAGTGTGGGGGTCCATGGGGGTGAAGCGGGGAAGGAGGATTAGCCACTGTAAGGACAGGTTCTGAGTTAGTCACCACTGAAGGTCTTAAGAACAGAATTTGGTGTTGTTTTGGGGGGCGCGTGGGGAGCGAAATGTGTCCCCACAGGTGTTAATTACCTTCCCTTTCAGGAGGCTGGGGGTGGGGCACTTCCACGGGTGTTTCTCCCTGGGACGTCAGAGAATGGCGAGGCAGGAAGTGAGATGCTTGTGTCATCACCTCAGATGTGGCTCTGTCAGGTTTCACCTGCAAGAAACTGGTCAAAACCTGTACAGAGGGCCGGTGATGTAGCTCAGTGGTGCTGTGCCTCCCTGTCAAGTGAAAGATCATGGGTTCGAATCCTGATATCGCAAAAAATAAAAACAAAAAAACCCAAAACCTGTATAGAGCTGGCCACCCAGTGGGGCTGGAGTGACAGAGATGCTGAGGTGTTTTGAAGTGACATGTAAAAGATATCTAATTTATAGTCCTCCCAGCCTGTCTGCTGTTACAGTTTTTATGTACATATTGTTTTCTGTCTCTTCTAGGGAGTCTTAGAAGATAAGAATTATATTATCTGGCTGGAGATTTAGCTCAGTGGCTCTGGTGCCTGCCTAGCAAGCACAAGGTCCCTGGTTCAATCTTCGGTAACCACATACAACAATACTGGGTGAGGTGACTCATGCCCACCAGCAATCAGCAGCACATACCACAATGTTGGGCATGGTGGCTCATGCCTATCATCCCAGCACTTGGGAGGCAGAGACAGGAGGATTGCTGAGTTCGAGGCTTGCCTGGGCTACATAGTAAGCTCAGGGACAGCCTGAACTACAAAGTGGGACCCTGTCTCAAAAAAAAAAAATAAAATAAAATAAAAGAGAGAATTATATTCTCTTCCCAATATCCAGGCTTCATCTTGGTAGTAGAAAGGCTCAATTATGCTGAATGAAAATATTCAAATGGTTGTTTTTCTGTGCAGAGAAAATAATATAACGTATCCAAAGGCAATTATCCTTCAAGATGAATTACAAAAGAATGGCGGTGAGGTAACTGTAGCCAGAGGAAATCCTCAACTATGCAGTGATAATAGCTAATTGAACCAGACATGGTGGCACATGCCTGTAATCTCAGTACTTGGGAGGCTGAGGTAAGAGGATCACTGTGAGTTCAAGGCCAGCCTGGGCTACTAGTGAGTTCAAAATCAACTTGAGCTTCACAGTGTCTCAAAACACCCAATCAAACCAAACCAAACAAACAAAAACCCCAACCAACCAACCAAACAAAATAACCCCGAACAAACAACTGTTACATGGTTTTTCTTGTTCTAAGTGATTTAAGCAATCTTTATATAAGCTTATTTGAGCAATCTCTATATAAGCTCATATCATCATTATTCTTCCTAATTTACAGATGGAGAAATGGAGGCAGGGAGAGCCAAATAGTTGGCTCAGCGTCTCAGGGCTATAAGGGGCAGAACTGAGGTTTGGTCTGGGTGGTGGTCCAAGCCCTGCACCTGGGCCTGCAGGGTCATATCCATTGCGCAGCCGCAGGGATGTGCCCAGGGCAGAGTGGGGCCTGTCTACTGCTCTTCCCACTCCCCTTGTAGAATCTGATAGAGGCAGGGGGTTTGCTGGGGTTTATTTTTGCTAAAGCTTCTGATACATATCTGCAAATGTATCTTATGTTCCTGTCAGCTCCTATTTCTGTCCACAGAGGAGGAACAAAATACAGAGAATGATCTTCTAAGTGTTTCTTTCTCTTCTCAGGAACCAAAAAAGAAACAAACATATAGACTTGAATAGCCAACAAAAGTAATTGCCAAAGAAGAAATACAAATAATAAGGAATTGAAAACGTTGTGTCTTACTTATAAACAAAGAACCAAATGTAAACAACCCGCTCTGTCTTTCCCTCCCCTGTTGTCACTGGGTGATCAGAGCTGGCTCACTGGGACCCTGGGGAACAGGTTCTGCCATTCCCTGCTGAGAATCCTTCCTTGGGGAATTTGGTAATATGGATCAGAGACCTTGAGAGTTCCCACATGCTTTGATCTGGAACAGATCCTAAAGAAACAGTCAAGGATGTCTACAGAGATTTAATTATAAGTGTCTTTATCAAGACATTGTTGATGGTAGTGAAATCGTGAAAGCAACTTCAGTGTCTGACAACCAGGCCAGTGATATATCACAGTGGATTACTAGGCAGTCATTAAAAAATAATGTTGTGGAATATAATATTTAATGGGATGGAAAGATGTACATGATAAAGTGCTAAGGGAGGAAAAGCAGGTTACAAAACAGAAGAATTAGTGAGGACGATAAGACACGAGCATAAACAAAGGTGAGTTGGAGCCTAGACAGCAGGGGAAAAAGTACATACTCCGAGTCTTGATTGCCCGGATTTAAACTCCAGCGCTGCCAGAAAGCCTCCTACGTGAGCTCGGGCAAGTGACTCAACCTCTCTGTGCCTTAGCACCCTCATTTGGTCATCGGGATGTGTCATAGCCTCTGTCGAAATAAGGCGGCCTGGATGGAGTGCTTGGAATAACACCTGATACAGAGACATTTCCAGCGCTGTCAGGAATCTAAGGCGAAGCCTGCCAAAGGTGGAGTTCACTTTCTTGTAGGGCTGCGGGGCCCGGGGCAGGGGAGGCAGCATTTGTTTTTGCAGAATTGTTTGGATCTTGAACAATGAAGGGCTTCTCTAGATGGAGCAAGAGCAGAGGCGAAAAGGTTTCCTGAGGAGGCCGGCGACGAGGCTTGCCCAGACTGCTGCCCACGGCTGCGCTCCGCGGAGCCACGAGGGGCCCTGGGAAGCACGAGGCTGCTCCTGGGCTTCGCAGCAGCTCCCCTCTGCCGCCCGGCTCTGCCCGTCTGGGCGCTGCGTACCCTGTTTTGCTGAAAGAGGTAACCTTACCAGGCAAGTTTTTTTTTTTTTTTTTTTTTTTTTTGAGACAGGGTCTCGCTTTGTAGTTCAGGCTGGCCCTGAGCTCACTATGGTGCCCAGGCAAGCCGCCGCGAACTCAGCAATCCTCCTGTCTCTGCCTCCTGAGTGCTGGGATGACAGGCGTGAGCCACCACGCCTGGCATTGTGGTATGCGGTGTTGATTGTTGGTGGGCGTGAGTCTCCACGCCCAGCATTATATGTGGTTACCGGGGATCGAACTCAGGACATTGCGCTTGCGAGGCAGGCACTGGAACCACCGAGCTAAACCTCCGGCCCTACCAGGCAAGTTTTAAAACACAAGGCGAAGCCTTGTTTTAAGAAATGCACATGCTTTTATTTTATTAAATAAAATATTTGTGTGTGTGTTTTAAAAGATTCCCCCAAGCCACACTTTAGGCAATACGTTCATTTTACAGCATTCTTGGATATTAGAGTCACAAATGACAGGTCAGATTATGCAACTGATAGCGCAGAAAGGTCATAAGAGACTGGCAAGTTTTTCCCAGGAAGGCCAGGGCAGTGCTGTGCTGAGTTCCTGGCTCTGGACTCCCACTCAGATACCGAGGACAAAACTACAACCCTGGTACTGGGGTCAAGGGGAGCGAAAGGAGGCCAATTTGTTCAAAATGAAGACGATAGTTTTAAAGGGCAAAACCAATCAGGATAGAAGCAATAGTAATAGTGGGTAGACGGTGAGCTTCCCATCGCTAGGGGCATCCCAGAGACTTCTGGGAAATGGTGCTGCTAGATTAGATAACTTCTAGATTGTCTTCCAGTTTTGAAGATTGCCCTGTACCATGACCATTTGTTCTCTTTTTAAAAAAAAGTTAATTATTTTAACAATAAAATATTTCAAACATTCAGGAATGAAGGAAAAAATAACGTAGTAGAAACTTGTAGTACCATCCAGATTTAAGATGTTAATATTTTCCTGTATTTGTGAAGCCCTTTCTTCTAAGAAGAAAAGCCACAGAAACAGCTAAAGCCCCCATGTTTTCTTTCCTCCTTAGAGGTATCCATTAGCCGTCAGTTTTTATTTCTTATTAGCACATGTTTGCATTATATAATGATTACATCCCCTGTGGGGACTTGGTACATGCACGTAGCACGTCTCAGTTCTTCGTTCATTCTTCCTTCCCCCTCCTTCTGTTTCTTTAAAAAAAAAAACTTTTAATTAGTACATTCATAAGCAATATGTACCGTTGTCTTTGTGTTCTCAAAACCAACATAAATAGTAATGTATTGACAGCATCTCTTTGCAAATGATATTTTTCTTTTAATGTTGCTTTCAGACTTAGGTGCACAAAAACGGGGCTCATTTGTTTCACCAGTGACATAGTCATTCACTGTATGAATGAGCCTCGTGTGATTGATTCATTCTGTCTTCGCGGCCATTTCGGTTGCTTCCTAATTTTTCTGTATTATAATATCGAAAAGTGAAAACACTGGATCATACGATGTGCACATCTTTAACTTCACCAGATGTGGGCAAATTGCTCTTGAGAGTGCCACAGCCATCTGCGACCTCACTAGCAGCGGGAAAGTTCTGATTCTTTCCAGGCTCCAAAATGCGTGATGTTATCAGGCATTTTAATTTTCGCAATCTGATAAGCACGAAAAGTTATCTCCATATTGCTTAAATTCATTTCTTTTCCTTTCTTCCCTCCCTCCCTTCTCCTCTTCCTTCCTTCTACCTTTCTCACCCCATCTCTTGCTGTCTATCACATTCTGCTGACCCGGACCCCTAGGCGGCCTAGTCTGATCTTGGCTTTACAAGAAGCACTTCGGACATTTGCTGTTGAATTTTGGCAAATAACCTCTTACCAGGTTAAAGTTCTCTTCCTGGTTTAAGAGGGTTATTAAAATCACAAATTACTATTGCAGACTTTTGTCGGCTGTCTTTTAAACTCGATTGAAACGCTCACATGGTTATTCTACTTTCATTTGTTAATCTGGCATGTTAAAACAATAGGTCCTTTTCTTTTTGCTTCAGTTCTTCTAAAAATGAGTAAAATATTTCAGATATAATTGAAACCCTGTGGGCTCTGAATAGATCCCATTCGTTTCCCTCCTTCTCTTGCGGGAAACACCACCCTAAATTCAGTGTTTACCATTCTCATGCATATTTTCATACCGTTCCTACATATGCATGTATCATAAACAATATGTGGTGGTGTTCTGTGTGTTTTCAAAGTTTATATAAATGGCGTCTTACTATGCAGAATCTACAAATTGCTTTTCTAGTTTGATAGTTAGCTCTAGTTTGCAATGACACTGCAGTGTGTCACTAGACTGTGATTCATTCTTTCTTTGTTTAGAAACATCATACCTTTAAAACGTATTTGCTACTTCAAATCATGGTACAGATAAATATCTTGTAAAAGATTCTTCCCCGAAGAAGGCAAAACTGCTTCATTGAGCCACAGCATATAATTTTTTTCCCCAATGTTGTTAAATACAGCCAACTTAAGAATACTCAAGGAAATGTAATTAGAGATCTGCTTTTTCATATCCTACCAAAATTTGGTGTTGTCAGGCTTTTAATGTTTGTTAGTTTGGTAGCTATAAAATGATATGTATCATTGTTTTAATTTGA
This sequence comes from Thryonomys swinderianus, assembly GCA_004025085.1. NCBI lineage: Eukaryota > Metazoa > Chordata > Mammalia > Rodentia > Thryonomyidae > Thryonomys > Thryonomys swinderianus. The sequence continues at coordinate 21,301 of PVIC010028092.1, forward strand.
ATTTCTACAATTTACTGATATCTTACATATTATCATATATATTGTATATGTTCACATTGCTCCATCCATATTTTTGTGCTCCTTCTTTTTTTTTTTTTTTTTTTTTTGAGACAGGGTCTTGCTTTGTAGTTCAGGCTGGCTCTGAGTTCACTATGTAGCCCAGGCAAGCCTCGAACTCAGCAATCCTCCTGCCTTTGCTTCCCAAGTGCTGGGATTACAAGCGTGAGCCACCATGCCTGGCATTGTGGTGTGTGGTACTGATTGCTGGTGGGTGTGAGGCACCACGCCCAGCCCAATATTCTTGTATGTGGTTAATGGGGATCAAACTCAGGACCTTGCACTTGGTAGGCAGGCACTGGAACCACTGCGCTAAATTTCTGGCCCTGTCCTCTTTTTCTTATTGCTTTTGAGGGCTTAAATATACTTACATATTCTGAATAGTAGCCATTTATTGGTCATGTACATTAAAGAGATATTCTTCTAATCTGTGACCTGTCTCTTCTTCCAACCTTTTAAAATTGTAAAATGAAGCATCTAGTCAGAAAGAACCTTAAGACATAAATATATTCAGCATAATTGCAAATGAACCCTGATGGGAATTACCATTCAACTGGATAAGTAGGGTGTTGTCATTTCCAAATCCTCTCATGTGTCCCTTTCTATAATACAGTATTTATATTGGTTGGGTGTAAATTCAACTATCCTGATTTTTATTGATCGCATTCGTGCTTTTCTATCTACTTCAGGCACTATGTAGAATTCTGAAGCATTACAGGTTAGCGTTGCCTGCTTTTGAGTTTCACGTAAGTGAAATCATTTTGTACTTCTTCCTGCTCGTCCTGCTTCTGTGACTCAGCCTGTGTCTGTAGGAATATTCCTTGCGATATGGGCTTCAGTTAGTTCCTCATCTTCCTCAATGGTGGTATTTTATCAAAAGAACATTCCGCAGGGTATGTATCTGTCTACTGTTGATTTTTTTCCCCTCTGTTTTTTTTTTTTTTTTAATAATTCAGTCAACATCACAAGGAACCTTCTTGTTTGGGTTTCAGGCACACATGTGTGTGAGTTTCTCCAGGGACCGTACCCGGGAAGGGAGTTTCTCAGCCGTGAGGTATGCATACTTTCAACTTGGCTACGGAGCGCCAGACTATTTTCCAAGAGGCTGTTGTGGCTTGTCTTTCACTTTGCTTGTGGTAGCTATTGTTGAACAATGTTTTAAATTAAAAGTCAAATTTATCAATGATTTTATCATATAGTATCTTGTCTAAGAAAATCTCTTGTACCTTGAAGGTATTTTCCTAAGCTTTAAAATTTTTTTCTTTTCTATTTAGGTTTTTTAAAATTTACCTACTGGAATTAATTTTTGTATATGATAAAAATCATAAGCACATAGTTTATACTTTTTAGTTAAGGTGGCCGGTTATCGCAGTGGCATTTATTGAAGATGTCACTCAGTGCCTGTTGGTTTGTGTGACACACCCTCTGTCATGTATCAAGGCTCCATCTAAAAGTGGATATTTTTCCCTGAGGATTTCTTTTGTTTACCATTTAGTTTCTTTAATGACTTGATTTATTCAAGTTTCCTATTTCTTTTTTTTTTTTTTTTTTTGAGACAGGTTCTCGCTTTGTAGTTCAGGCTGGCCCTGAGCTCACTATGTAGCCCAGGCAAGCCTCGAACTCAGCAATCCTCCTGCCTCCGCCTCCCAAGTGCTGGGATTACAGGCATGAGCCACCACGCCCGGCACTGTGGCATGTGGTATTGATTGCTGGTGGGCATGAGTCTCCATGCCCAGCATTGTATGTGGTTACTGGGGATCGAACTCAGGACCTTGCGCTTGTGAGGCAGGTGCTGGAACCACTGAGCTAACCCTCTGGCCCAAGTTTCCTATTTCTTGAGATAGTTTTGGTAATTATTTTCTAGAAATAAAAAATTTCTGTTTTCAAACTTAAAGACATGTTTATTGTGTCCTATCATGGTTTTAAGTCTTAATTTTAGTGATGTCCCCTTCTACATTTCCAATTTTGGATATTTATGCTTTTTTTCTTAAGCCTATTTTCTTAAGTCTTTTCAGAGAAACAGATTTTTTTCTCATATTTTATTTCATAAGTTTCCATTCTTAACTATAGTAGTTTTTTCTACCTTGTTTTTATTTATTCTAAAGCTTTTTAAAATTGATTCTTGAGTTAAACATAGCTCATTTGCTTTCAATTTTTTTTTTTTTTTTTTTTTTTTTTTTTTTTTTT
>PVIC010028093.1:0-23443 GCA_004025085.1 Thryonomys swinderianus
AAAGCAGCCAAGAAACATATGAAGAAATGCTCAACATCTCTGGTCATTCGAGAGATGCAAATGAATACTTGAGTTAATTTGATAGCTACACTCTTCATTGGTCTTGCATGCTCTGGTATGTAATTTAAAGATGTCTGAATGGAGATGAAGGAGAAGACTGTCATCTTAGTACAGATTGCTGGACCAAGAAAATTAGTTGTCTCAACCTTCTGAACAAAATGTTACATAATTCTCATCACAGCAACCTTTCACTTTTAAACAGTTGAGTAAGTCTCGTTTAGCCAGGCCAAATTTGTCAAAACAAGTTTTGAAGATATTTACTCCAAACTGTGTATCTGATTTATTCCAGACACTCAACGTGACTTGCATTTTCTTGCTAAGTGATTTTTGAACTGTGGTAGTTCATGACTTTGAATGTGGGCAGCTTCTGTGTCGCTTGTGATGGTTTTCACTTTGGAATCTCATGAAAAATACTTCCAAACCTACACAACGTGGCTGTCACTATGCCTTACAGGTAATATGGTTTAGTCCTACAAAGCAAGTCAGTTTCTCTGGTCGTATATTACATAAAGAAGGCTTTCTTAAAGACTCCATCTAATTTTGAACTCAAATCAAAATTAATTTTGTCAGACAAATAAATATACAACAAACATTGTATCACTTTAGATTTTGTATGAAAATAGAGCATATTTATATCTTATGTGAAACTATTTTAAATTTCCAAAGAACAAATTTGTATGAATTATGTGTGTGTATATATATATATATATATATATATACATACATATATATATATATATATATATATATGAACAACAAGCTTATAGAAATCAAATGGCATGCCTCATTCACCAACTTAATCTGCTTTGTTTATATCAAATGTGTATAAAAAATCTTTACTCTTTCAAAGTTTGAGCTAAAGATCTGTACTTAAGATGTAAAGGAAGCATTGAGACTCTCTTCACTCTGTCATTATTGATTTCACAAAATATCTCAGGGAGGTCTGGAATGACTATGGCAGCCAAGTACAGATGCTGCAAAGAGTGCCTTAATTCTGTCCAAGTATGTATTTTGTGGTCTGTTAATATTTTGCATTAAGCCAATTTTGGGCTATTAAAGGTTTTCTTTTTTTTTCATGTTTGCTAATCATCAGGAAGCACTCACTTTCATCTGGGATTTGTTTGCAATGATTATATTTCCTCTAGCCCTGTGCTTCATACCAAGCTTTCAGAGTCAGTGAAGGAGGTGGCTGCATGACAGTGGTAGGAAAGCATACACTCTATTTTCTCCTTATGGACCCCTTCTGCTTACCACTGGGTCAGGAAATTGAAAATTGTGGCATAGACTCAAATACCTGGGAAAATACTATCACTCAGTGTACGCAAGTGAGTAGACTTGGAGTTGTGTGCTCCTGAATATAGAAGGGGAACCGTTAGTATTAAGTTACGCTGCCAGGAGTGATGGCTCATGCCTGTAATCCCAGCGTTCGGGGTGGGGGGCAGTAAGGGTGCTGCATCCGAGGCTTGCCTGGGATACACAGTGAGCTCAGGGCTAGCCTGAACTATAAGGCGAGACCTGTCTCAAAAAGAATTATGCTGGTCTGCAGCGAAGACAGTTAGAGGGGTTCTCTATTTGAGCTCAAAGCCTTTTCTGAAGGTAGGCCAGACATCCCTTCTTTTTCTCATTATCTAGAGTTCCCTCCTCCATCAATAAGGTTCCTAACAAGAAATATATGGTATAGTTAAGGTGGTTTGATCAAGGACAGTTTAATAGTAAGTCTGCAGTTAAGAGAATTGAATAGAAATATCTCTGGATCTCTGATATATTTGAACAAAGGGAAAGCTTTGGTAATCCTAACCCAAGATGGGAAAAAGATGTTCTTGAAGTTTTATGGGAAATGAAATCACAACAAATTTTGCAGACTGGCCAATCAGCAGGAGGATAAATAGCCAGAGTTTTTTTTTCTCCTGTCCTTCAGATCATGCATGCACTCTTCTATTCATACCCAAGTTACTGAACCCAATTGGAAGCCCAGAACAATACTAAAAATTAAAACTATATCAGAAGACCTGGTAATGCACAACAGAGAAGCAAGTCTCCTAAATATATATTAGGGCCAAAGAGCACAGAGAAATGATGTGGAGGAGGAGCAGGGAATGAGCAGCTCACCTGCTCTCCTATGGTTATTAAATCTACCTTAACATTTCCTCTATTCGGTTATCTCAGGTTCTCACTGGTCTTTTCCCTCAAATGGTAAGTTTACTCTTCATTCTTTGTTATTTATTTAAAGTGTAGATATGCTGAAAAATTCTGTACTAGCACTAGAATAGAAACAGGAAACCAATACAATACTTAAACATTAGGAAAAGTGTCATGAGTAGGAGGACTGAAAAGGGAGTCTGAAGGGAAGGGACACCATTATAGTCATACCTGTTTCTTCATCTTGATAGGGGCCCATCAGCCTTCCCTGAGGCCCTTTATCTCTGATGGTAACTTTCTCACGGATGTGTCTCTTTACAACAGTTAGACTCTGCTCTTAGACATGCATACCCATTCTTTCTCTCTGGGAATAATACACCACTGTAATTTTAAGGAAAATGTTTATAAGTAAAATGAAACAATTAGACTCAGAAAACTGTACTCTAAACCACTGAAACAAAGTGCTTGGAACTTGCACCTTCTCCTGACTTTTAGAACTGACCGTACAAAAATTCTCAGACCAATATCAGAAAATAGGTCAAAAAAATTCATTTGAGAGAGGATCTGTCTTTTACCTCAAAGGGCAGGGATGTTATTCAGACAGATCAAAAATAATCTAAATTCTCAGGCTTCTTTGGCTTTCTCTGTTTAGAGTGCTATCATTAGAGCCTAACCTTCTGTTTTCTTAGATTTGTACATGACTGTTCATTTTTCATGCGGCATAAAAACAACTCCAAGATCTCAGATTCTTCACTGAAATATTTGTATTATATTTTTCTCTTTTAATCTTATATTTTATGCAGACATTGGTGATGATCCTTATGATGGTTGAGAAAAGTTAGCATACAGTTCCAGTCCTACAAAACAAACTACCAAAGGAAGAAAAGCAAAAGGCAATGTGCCTTTTAGTTCTCTTGTCAGTTTCTTTTGCATTTAGATCACCATAAACTTATAAATATATGTATATATTTGATAGGCATAAAGGCAAGCCTTAAAATAAGCCAATTAAGGGACTTCACACAGTACTTTTCCATGGGTGACAATACTGTCCATTATTTTAAGTAAAGTGCTTTAGAATGCCCAAAGGCGATCCTGACAAGAAAGCTCACATTTCACTTATTTCATTTGTTTGTTTGTTTTTCTGCAAAATCTTTGTTTGCAGCCATCTGAATCCACTAGCCTCTGCTTGAATGTAGACATGTCTTAAACTGCAGTAACTCCTCCATGTCTACTGACAAAACATGTGCTGGGGAGAGGGGAGTGGGGCATCTGAAAACCTTTATCCTACTGCACAGTAGGAAGGTTACTATTGAACTCCAAAACAGTTTGCTATAGACACATTGTTTACACAACACAGCTGCTGGAATGGGTCTGATGACAGGAACTTATTAAGGCCTTTGGGGGATGAGATTTGTTGAAATCATGGTGTCTGCTTGCTGGCCCTGATTGATGCTCCATCACTAGTCCAAGGCTCCAGGCAGACTGTGGTGTACAGAAGTTTTGTGTACTCAACTGGAGGCTTACCCTCACTATAAAAACAAATCAATTCATTGTTTAAAAGTTTTCAAAGTCTTCTACAGTCTGAGAGGCTAATTCTTTGACAACATACAACATGCCTCTTATAAACTGACTTTTATTTTCATAACTCACCCTTTTGGAAACAAATGGTAATTGTCCAATCACATATGTGATTTCTTTTCTCTTCATACTTCTTTTCTTAGAATGTCTATAACACCCTTAAAAATTCCATGTCTTCAAGATTTAGCTCATTTTCTCCTTCTCCTTGCAATCTTCTTTGATATCTATTCTTGTCCCACTTACAACATTTGGTGATTTCTTTTTCAATATTCTGAATACACTGCATGGTAATGGAGTCCCAGTCCTTTGCCGGAGGCTTTCCTGCATCCCACGTGTCTCCTGTGCACTGTACCTTTCTACTTTGTCATGTGTAGCTTTAAAATTTAGCCTAATGAATTCATGTCTTCCATTTGAAAGCCAAGTATATTTAACTTTTCTTAAGTTCAGATACATTTTTGAAAATAAAAGGAGTTCCAAAGAAGAACACTGTATATATATCTTACTTTGCTCCATTTTCATATAAGCTACAGTGTCTCAGCACCTTTGAGGCTAGTTCTGTTTTCCAACCAGTTCTGAACAGACATTTACCAGGAGTCAAGGAGAGTTTATTTTATTTCTCTGAACTTTTACACGAAGCAGCCCTACAAGTCAGTCTTGCTTTCCACAGCACGGAAAGGTCAATATAGTTTTCTCTGTTTGTTTCTAATGAGAGCAGGAATTATATCCATCATACCTTCATATCATTAAAATTGAAATTGTGTGAAGAAAGTAGTGTATCCCACCAATTAATCAATAATATTATTAGAGAATTGGTGACTTTAAAATTTTAAGCCATCACTTTATAATATATTTTTGGATCTTAATTATTTGGTCATTAAGTCACATTTCTTCTTATAGGATAACACAAGAATTAAGTGACTTTACTGTGAATGAAACAAATCTACTAGTCACCTTGTGACTTTCCCAGATGCTTTAACATTATGGAACTGACAAGGATCTTGAAACTACATGCATTTATCTCAAGTTTTGCTAATAGATAAAAAGAAAAAAAGATTGTAATGTTCAAATTTATTTAAATTTCTTTTTAATAATTTTTTCTGTAGCATTTCCATTTATTAATTGATTTCATCATATCTTTCATTACAAATGAATCAATTAAAAGGGGCAATATTTCAAGAATTCTTCAACTTGTGGGTATCAAAGATAAAGGAATCAAAACCATCTCTTCATATGTTATCTGATATAAAATTTATGGATGTATTTATGAGTGAACATTTTTACCCAAAAAAAGAAATTCATTATTTTATTTGTTTAAGGGTAAGAAATAGGGAAGAAATATGTGGAGAGCAGTCATAGTAAGAATGAATTTAGTAATGAATATTTCTTTTTTTTTGAGACAGGGTCTTGCTTTGTAGTTCAGGCTGGCCCTGAGCTCACTATTTAGCCCAGGCAAGCCTCTGCGAACTCAGCAATCCTCCTGCCTCTGCCTCCCAAGTGCTGGGATTACAGGCGTGAGCCACCACGCCCGGCACTGTGGTATGTGGTATTGATTGCTGGTGGGCGTGAGTCACCATGCCCAGCGTTCTATGTGGTTACTGGGATCGAACTCAGGACCTTGCGCTTGCGAGGCAGGCACCGGAACCACTGAGCTAAATCTCCTACCCATGAATATTTCTTTTGAAAGCTTTATCAAACACAAACTTGATCACTGTATCATTATTTATGTTGTATAATGAAATCTTGGAAACAACCCAAATGCCCATCAAATGGAGACTGGATAAAGAAGATGTGGTTTTTCTGTAAAATAGGGTATTACTCTGCCATGAAGAATGATAAGTTTGAGTCATTTATATTTAAATAGATGTACCTTCAGGAAATACTCATAAGTGAAATAACTAGGTCACAAATCTGTAAATATCATATCTTTTCTCTGGTATGAGAAATTGAAGAAGTAAATTAATTCTAGAATATATGGTAGATATTGTGAAATAGAAAAATATTCAAAGGAAAAGGGGGTGTAGGGATAAGTAACAAGGGGAAGAAAAACTATGATGATAATAAAAAAGGGAAACAAACTTTATGTATAGAGGGGTGGGGATTATAGGTGGATGGGGGAATGGTAGAAATGCGAATTAAATTGTGTCATAAAATGGTACAAATTCCTAACATTGTGTTTGATCATGATGTGTATATATAATATACTAATAAATATTCAAATTTTTAAAAAAATCAACAATGGTTTTAATTACTATCATTTAACGAATATCTGATAAGTATAAAAGCCCCTGTGGTCTCTCTCTCAGGTATGACATGAGCTTAAGATCTCTATGAAAGGGGGGAGGAGGGGGGAGTGGGTAGGGATATGGGTAAAAATGAGAATTAGCTTGTGGCATATACTGGTACAAATTTCCCAATGTTATATGTGATTTTGAGATGTATATAAATTGTACCAATAAAGAATTCAATTAAAAAAAAGAAAAAGAAAAAAAAAAGATCTCTATGAAAGATATGAAGATGTTTCAAATACAAAATCATATGTCATCTAAATGTCACAGCTAATACAGATCAAAAGGTAATAATCCAAAAATACAAACCAGAGTCCAAAAATTTGAAAGATATCACTTCTAAATTACTTCTTTGCCATCACAAAACTGTCTTAATTTCAATCTTCATATGGTTAAATTATCACTAGCAATAAAATCTACTTCCCCAAACATAATTCTGTTTACCTTAAAAATATCTCTCTATATTAAAGTATATAATATTTTCATGTATGTGACCTATTTATTTCACTTATGAGTATGTCCTGAAGGTACGTCCATTTGAGTATAAATGATTCAATCTCATCATTCTTTATGGCAGAGTAATACCCACTTTATATAAAAAAACCCTACATCTTCTTCTTTATTCTTTATTTTGGAGTTGAAGGGCATTTGGGTTGTTTCCAAAATTTAACTATCACAAACTGAGCTGCTATAAACATGGTTGCACATATGTCACTGTATTGAAATCTTGTAATTCTATGTGTTCTAGAATGCAAGACTCATATTGTGAAATAGGAAATATTCAAAGGGTAATGGGGCTTAGGGGTAAATAATGAAGAAATAAAATTGATGGTAAAATAAAGGAAACAGGGCCGGAGGGTTAGCTCAGTGGTCCTGGTGCCTGCCTCGTGAGCACAAGGTCCTGAGTTCGATCCCCGGTAACCACATACAATGCAGGGCGTGGAGACTCACGCCCACCAGCATTCAATACCACATACCACAGTGCCAGCGTGGTGGCTCTCACCTGTCATCCCAGCACTCGGGAGGCAGACACAGGAGGGTTGTTGAGTTCGAGGCTTGTCTGGGCTACATAGTAAGCTGAGAACCAGCCTGAACTACAAAGTGAGACCCTGTTTCAAAAACAAACAAACAAACAAACAAATAAATAAATAAATAAGGAAACAATGCTTGTGTATATAGGAGTGGGAGTAAGGTAGGGTGGATGGAGAGGGAGAAAATGAGAATTAAGTTGTGTCATACACTGGTACTAATTCTCAATGTGGAGTGTAATTGTGATGTGTATATATAATGTACCAATAAAATGTAAAAGCATCTCTCCATATTTTGTTTGGCTTCATATCCATTCATTTGTTTTTCTACTCCCAATAATTCCTATTTTTTTCAATAAATTAATGTAGCATGGATCATCCACAGTTAGTGGGCTTCTAGGATCTACTCGTAACCAAGCAGTTGGAATTTTGACTTTTCATCTGACTGACACACAGTGACTGAACAATGAGTTCATCATTACTGGTCAGATCATACACACTGGGAGATAATACACCTCTTAAACTGGATATGGTTACCTTCAAACTATTGAGCCTTAGCATGATTTGGACCTTGGTAGTCACTGCTTTCTTGACACTTTATTGTTTTGCAGAAGCTCTGCCAAGAAAATAAAAAAAAAAAATCTTTTTTTCTTCCCCAAAAGTCCCAAGCATTTCTCCATTGTGAAATTTCCAGTAAATCCTATGCAAAGTCTCTCCTATAAAATGAGACACCATGCCTCCGAACAGCTGCATTACCTGGCAACTTCCCTAGCCCTGGGAAGCTACCAAAGTGAAGAACAGCTACACTGGCTATCAAAACTGTGAGCAAGTTCTGGAAATGGCAGCACAGTGCTGCTCTCACCACAGAAAATGAAGGCCACTTCAATTTTATTACTTGTGTGTCTCAAGCAGGAATGTGGCTAAGAAGACAATCAAAGCAGTGGTTTGTAACTGGCATGCCATGTGCCTTGGTAGTGCAATTGGGTTTTGTTTTTCTTTGCTATCATCCTTGACCTGCTTGACAAGGATAACTAGCAAAGCTAATTGAAGAAACAAGTATCATGAGCTTAATTTAAACATGCTAGGTTTCATTCAGGAAAGACAGGCAAAATGTTCTATGGGAACCGTTCTTCCTTTCACTTCCTAGGAGAACAATAAGCCATTTTGTGAACTACAAGTGCCCCTAACTGACAATGAAAATTAAAGATGAATGTTCTGCTTATCTACTGCAATACAAATCACTCTGTTATCCTCTTGAGTTTGTGGGAAAGATAACTCTCACTTCATCTGCTGTGGGGAGGTATATCTTTCTGGCATCTTCCACAGTACTGTGCAGCTCTGGACTCCGTCCAGAGTCAACAGCTGAGCAGCATGATGTAGCCTATGATTCAAAGGCCCAGGACAGAAGGGAAATAATTCCCCAGTGCCACTTTGTATTATCTTGCTTTTTTGCATAAATAAATCAACATCCTCTGAAAGATATTTGATTGCATAGGTAGTAAATTTAAGAAGTTTGCTTCATGTGAAGATGAAACAAGTGATAATGTGTCCTTTCAGATGGTCACTGTTGAGAGAAGAACCACGTGTGTCAGAAATTATTTAAGATATGTATTTAGGAGAAAAATCAGTCTTATCAGACTGGCAAGCTCTCCCACAATGGATTTTTCCATAAACATCTTTTTGTAATTTATTTTACTCTAAAAATATAACTGCCTTAGACAACAAATTTGGAAAATTTTTGAGTTTTGCTAAGTTTGGTATATTTGATTCACAGACCTTAGCACATAGTTTTTCTACATTCATTTAATTTAAGTAACTTTTTAATGCATTTAAAATGAACGTTAAACTATAATGTACAAACCTGCAGCAAATCAGCTTTCCAGCTGGGCATTGAAAAATCCATATTGGATTAGACAAGGTAAATGTAGCCCAGTTCATGATTCTTAAATAGACCTGACATTTAGTGTTGGAAATATATAGCATATGTTTGTACTACTTAGTCTAGAAAGAAAAATGCATTTTGAGTTCACTTTTGAAATTATGAAGTACCATAAAAATTCTGGCATTTTCAAGACCCTCCCCTCCTAGGTTTGAAAAAGGATAGAGAATTCTAAAAGGAATAAAAAATCTCAGTTCTGTGATCAACTGTGCCCAGCCGGATCTTGAGCAGCTTTTCTCAACCCCAATGCTTTAGCATGTTGGGGTAGATGGTGCTTTGTTGTAAGAGTGTCTATACCTCTGTGGTTGTCTCCTTGGCAAGATCTCTACATGCTATCTGCAAGTAAAATCTCTAGTGTGGTAGTCAGAGTGTTTCCAGAGATTGGTAAATGTTCTAGGGATAACAAGAAGGCCTTTATGGTTAAGAACTATTGCTCTAAGAGAAGTAAAATGGAATAAAAACCTTCACAAACTCTTAGGAACACCCCTCTACCTTTATGGAGAACAGTCTTTCAGTTAGACACTTTTAACCCCCAGTGTTGAGAAGGGTCTCTGTCCTCTTCAACTTCAGTGTATTTCCTTGATCTCTTCTTGGCTGTGGAATAACACTCCCCTTCATTTTCCTTGATGGCATAGTATGCGTTAAGTAAGAATCTACTTTAGGTTCTTCTCTGTCTCTTCTTATCTATGCCCATAATCACTTAATATTGTTTTATCATTAATTCAATCTAGAGTTCCACTTACTTTCTGGAAACTATGTATTATGTATCAGTGCTTCACATTCACTATAAATATCACATACGTAAATTTGACTCAATTTGTCCAAGTCTCTTTTTGTTTCTTGTTCTTTTGACTATTATGATCCTCACCTGATTAAGTTGTCCCTAGTGCATAGTAAAAAAACCTATTCCAGGTTTGCCAGTAAATCATGCATCCTCTCCAGGCATTTTTACATTGGAAAGACCTATTAGACCAATACTTCAAGTAACTCTAAATATAAGACACATTCTACATTAGTCACTACCTTATATTCCACAATATTTTTCCAATTGCCTTCCTATAACTTCTCTGTCTCCTCTATCCACATAGTTATCCAAGAGCTGAGATCCTACTTATAAAATAATTCTGGTTATCATTTTTGTGCTCAAAACTAATTTTTTTGTCTAATTCATAGACAGAGAAGAATTCCATGATATTGTCTAAGTCTTCTAGTCTTTTCCCATTCATTTTACTATACCATACCTGGTATGGTTTCACACAGATGTTCCCCCAAAGCCATGTGTGCATTTAAATAGGGATTTTAGGTGATGATTGGATAATGGAGGTGTGATATTTATCAGTGGATTAGTCCAGGACCCATTTACAGTTAAATGTGATGTTGGAATATGAAGCCTTGTGGGAGAAGATTGATCATTGAGCATGTTGGGTAAAAGAGTCCCTCTCCCTCCATCCCACTCGATCATTCTCTCTTTCTAGATACAGCCACCTTACCAAGAACTGTTTGTCCTCTGTGACACCCTTCTGCCATGCTCCCCTACCTTGAAGCCAACTGACTAAGCACTGAAACCTCTTCAAAACATGAGCCAAAATAAATCTTTCTTACTAAAAACTGTGGGTTTTGGGTTGTGTTCCAGCAATGAGAAAGAAACTAAGACAACACCTTAAATAGTTTCTTTGCAGGTAACAATATTAGATCACCATGTGTTAAAGGAATGCACATTTTCTCACACTTTGTAGTAAAGGTTGCCACTCCTCTAGCTCTTTTCTCTATTTTACTTATTTATTTTCTCTTTTGTACTGGGAATCAAACTCAGGGACGTGCACTGGGGAGATAGATACTATTGCTGAGCTACACTCCTAGCCCAAGCTCTTCTCTTCGACAAAGGGTTCTCTTTCTTTCTGTCTTTCTTGCTTCAATCAACTCAAGATAAAATTTCCTCAAAATCCTCAAACACAATCTCTCTCTCAGTATCAAATAAACTGAATGAATTGCATTTCACTCATTCACATCTATTCTTTTCCCATTATAAAAAACAAGTCTTTTTACAGTGTTTCCTATATTATATACTTGAGTGTCTTATCTTAATAGATGCGTAATCCGTGTTTGTTGAATAATGTGTCTCTCAAGAGGCTGAATTTGCTTGGAATCTGAGCAGTATTTCTAGTCTTACATGTTCTTTAGAGCCATGTCACCCCGACCAATCTACTGGTCTATTTCCTTCCCTTTGGACTCAGACAGGCCTTTGAGGTTACCCCAGTAAATAGAATGTAGTGACTTCAAAGGTTTAGGCTTAATGGTCAAATAAATCCTCTACCATGGTCTCTTTCTCCAGGAAGCTCATACTCAATATCCAAATACTAAGCTATAATGAAACCCAAATTAACATATATGCATGCATTAACTGATTCCCATATGGTAAGCAAATGATCTCCAACGTTCAGCGAGTATGGACCAGCCACCACTCACATGCCTGAGTGAGACTCTAGATGACTCTTCCAGCTTCTAGTCTTAGAAGTTTTGTGTTAGTATCTCAGATATTATTGAGCAAAGCTTGACAAGCTATCCAAGTTTTGCACTGTGAAACTTCCTGACCTGGAGTATAAGTGGTATTGTATAGTACTATGCATTGGAGGTATATTTTCATGCAGCCAAAATGAATGCATTTTATGGACTCAGTGGATCTAAGGACTTACTAGTAAATATAACAGAAAATGGAACTACTTATTTCTCTCAGTTTCCACACATATGGGAGTTGAGCTTTTTCTCTTATAAAATAATGTTTCTCAATTGCATTATGGTGAATCAGAGGGAAATATTACTGAAGTGGATGGGCGATGTTAATACATAGAAGAATATGTATAAATTATGGCTAGAGTATGTTAAAACTATGTATTTTGGTATGATGATATTAGGCATATGTACAGTATACAAATTTAAACTTGTCAAGATTTGGAGAGTTTTTAAGCAAATTGAAGATATCTGACAATTTAAGATGAACTAATGCATGTTTTTAAGTATAGACATAAATCTCAGTGGAAAGATTTCCAGACAAATAAAAAGGGGTTCTTGTTACTGTACAACTTGAGAGTTAGCCTTTCATATATTACCTGTCACACCAATCCCTGAACAATATTTAATCTGAAGAAATGTCGATCCCTTAGAGATCTACTGGGATATTCTCCCAGTCTAATTTCTGATCAGTTACCTTTGTATTATACATCCAGCAAAGGACTAATCATGATTCTTCCCTGGTTGAATTTATCTTGGAGGATTGACTTCATGAGTTTACTTATTCTCAGTCCCAACAATCACGAACTCCTTTTCTCTTTTTTTCCTGGTGTCACTGTTCTCTGACTTTAGCAGAATACTTTTTAATTAGATTTCTTTGGAAACAATTCTTTTAAAATGAATAAACACAAAAACCACAAAAGATTGTAGCTACTTTTATAATTCATTTCTTAGGGACTTACAGAAATGATAGTAACTATGGAGTGCAAGATATGATAATATATTCAAAAGAGGACAAAATATGATTTAGGTAGTATTTTATCAATGTTACATGAGGGAATTACTACTTTATATATTACTTATTTTAACTGGTCTTTTTGCTTTATCATATAGTGTTTTCAATTTTAGGTACAATTAGTAGGTAAGGTATTACAAAATTGAATTATATATAAAATTGTGAGTTGGGTATTAATTTAATTTATGTTCTAGTTCCAAATATATATTTGCTATAATGATCATGGGAATAAAACTATTATACTATTATAATAAAATTATAATAATATTATAAATATTTGTTGACTACTCACCATAGTCAAGATTGACTGATGTTATTCAATTTAGGAATTCAATTACAGGTCAAAATGGTCTGTCAAACTCAGACATTTATGAATTTAAAATTCATAATAACTTTATGTAATAGGAAATTTAAATTTCCTCTTTTCAAAAAATAGAATCATAAGAATACAACATACATATGCATTCATTTTTGGCATGTGCTTGTGCATGGCCTGTGTAAGAGTAAGTGAGCATGTGCACATACATGACATGGACCTACACGGACTAATATAGCCCTATTGAGTTTTCTGAAAGAAAAGCAGTATTATTTAACTTGAATTTTTTTTTGTTTAGAGTGTATGCAATTACTTCTTGTCTAATAATTGTCTTCCCTGAAATGTCTATTTCTCACCAGAAATGACCTTAGAATCGAGTGTTCTAACTGAGGGCTCACTGCGGTAACGGTTTTTACAGCTATCAGCACAGTGGCTCCAACTGCTGCTATTGCCACTGCCATTTAGGTTTCTCCCAGGAGACCTCAAGTGAAAAAAGAAAACTGTTAGTGATAAGTGTGCACCACGTTTGAATACAATCTCCAAACTCATTCTAGCTGAGCCTAGGATGAGAAAATTTTCTCTTAATTTTCAATGAGCAAAGTACAATATTAGAATGTACAAAATGTGTGCATACTACAATAAAATGTCACTATAATAAAATAGGCAAAATATATTTCACTCAGAACACTAGTTGTGCTTCTTAAGTTTAAATACAGGGAAGCCAAAAGGGCAAAATTTCATTTGAGTCAATAAATTCTGACTTCCAGACTGTTCTTTCCTGACAAGAATTATAACCTTAATTGTATTTAAACTGAAAAGTTAGACATTTGATTATGATTTGTACAAACTTTAATTTTACATTAATATTAACTATCCTTTCCATATAAAACATATATGTGTACATCTATATTTATATATGCATGCACGTGTGTGTATTTTTATTTATAAATATTTTATTTTTCTACCTTTCAGTTTCACTGAAAATTAAATTCAGATATGGGGGGTCATGAAAATCCTCAGCCAGGAAGACTGGGATTCATGAAAATTAAAACATTTATCTTGAAAATGTGATGTTATTGTATCTGAATGTGAAAGTTAAAGGCTGGAACCTGCTGCTAAATGATCTTGCTCAATATGTTTGTAGGTGCAGCTAAAAGGGAACCCGACAGGCTCCTCGTTTTGTGGAAGTAGGTAGCTTCTTGTGCTCAGTATGGTGATAAATGGCATAGGGAAGGAGCAGTGCCATGTTAGCTCAGGTACAGTTATGGAGGGCATAATTAGCAAAAGGGACACAAAATATCTGAAGAAATGTTAAGTTTATAAATAATAAAATAAGCAAGAAACTGTAAGATTTTTGTAGTTGTTTTAAGTATCTTTTTTTTAACTGAATTCTTTATTGGTACAATTTATATAAATTTCACAATCACATATAACATTGGGGAATCTGTACCAGTATATGACACAAGTTAATTAAAAAAAAAAACATCTAAATGTAAGGTCTCCTAATAATACTCAGCCAAACCACTCTTTCCTGGAATTTTGAACCAGAAGTATTATAGAAGAGTAAATTCAAATTTAAAATAACAATCCAGATTTTTGAAAGCCCATTAATTCATACTCCCATTTACCATTTATTAGTGTCGTTGGTAAAAGCAAGTATAACATTGTGACCTTTGCATCATCCATCTGAGACAGCAGAAGTTAGATTCTTTTAAATCACAAAGGTACTATTAAAACCAATATTGAAAAAAATTTAATGAGATGGGATGAGCCACAGAGTGAGTGAGTAGCGGAAAGTGATTAAGTGACTGTTATGCTTTTATTGGTTTTGGTTCTCTGGTATATACATTATTAGGGGAGAATGTAAAAATGATACAAAAGCCATTGTTTCTTCTAAGTGGTTCCACCTCTTTACTTCTAACCAATAATTTCAAAATGTCCAGTCCTTTACATATTTTTCCTTGTTTTCAACTTTTCTCTTTTATTTTTCAAAGTTACAAACCTAAGAAAGTTGATCAATGAATGAACGTTCATGACTGAAAAGTATAATGACATTTGTAAATGCTGTAGGAGAATATTGAATATTTCAGTGAATTTTATAACACAGTCCTAGACGTTAGATGTGTAAGTGGCAGATTGATAGCATTTACATGCTGAGTACTTTATCCATTCTAACTTGCACTCTTTTTCTTGTATCTTGGCAGACCTTTATAAAGAGTCAGTGTCTATTCAGGACCAGTACATAACTTGCGCTATGAATACACATGTGGTTTTCCCAAGTTAAAAGTACATTATCATGGGCCAGAGATTTAGCTCAGTGGTTCTGGCGCCTGCCTCGCAAGCTCAAGATCCTGAGTTCGATCCCGGTAACCACATACAATGCTGGGTGTGGTGACTCACGCCCACCAGCAATTAATACCACATAGCACAGTGCCGGGCGTGGTGGCTCATGCCTGTCATCCCAGCACTCGGGAGGCAGAGACAGGCGGATTGCTGAGTTCAAGGTTTGCCTGGGCTACATAGTGAGCTCAGAGCCAGCCTGAACTACTAAGAGAGTGGCTTTAGAAAAGCAAAGAAAAATCACTGTACATGTCCTCTTACTCTCTCGGAAGTTTGTCAGATAAACACCAGATCTAGGAAGTCAGGTATCAGATGTCAGACCAGGTGGGCAGAGTTAGCCATCCATATCAATAGTTAATCAGCCCCACTCAAGTAAACAGCTGACTACCAATGTGGTGGGGCCCAAATGACCCCGCAGAGTCCAGTAGACATGAATAAAATCCCCAGCCTTCCCATAGATATCCCAGGAAAACATTCCACTGTTAGATGAAGCTCATAAAATTGTGGGATGTTTGTTAAACAGCACCAACCTGTGGAACACCACAAAGATTTATAGTCCGCTCCTTTAAAACAATATCATTTGAGACTTTAGTGAGGAATACATTTTGATCTATGCCAGATATTACTCTTAAGAACTTGGTTAATATTCACATATTCTATCACCCTACCATCTTATAAAAAAGACAAATGTTAAAATGACTGTTTTAAAGTTAGCAGAGTGAGACAAAAAAACTTAAGTGATTTGTCCAACATCACAAACTAGTAGAGCCTGGCTTTTCAATATAGACAATTTGGCTCCAGAATACCAAATTTTATTTCATCTACTAGGCCATATTAAATGAGGTTATCATCATTCTGGGAGAGTCGCCTTTTTAAACCGTAGAATAAGGCTGTTGCTTTTTAAAAAAATCATCAGGGTTTTCTTCTGCATTACTCTTTTTCTACATCTATTAATGTTTTGTATAAACCATTAAGATATTCTTCATGTTTATCTCAGGATCTCCAAAACTTGAACAAATGGATAAATATAATTTTTGGAAATCATTGAGAGAGTTGAATGCATATAGCATAGGTTTCTGCTGTGGCATCTTGTGAAGATGAAGGATCAATACATCAAACATGCAATGTTCAATATTTTTTTCTAAAAGTTTATTCTGCCTCAACATCTTTTCCCTCTGGATTTTCTTTATGTTTGTTGAAGTAATTTTGAGAATAAAAGTAAAACGAGTATCTTATAACACAATAGGCAAGAAGTCTCTACTTGACAGAACTCACAAAACAGGGAATCTCGAGAAATACCCATGTGGGAATCAGACAGGAAATCCTAGCACCTGACTGTCTCCACCTGTTTGCCCTGACTCACTGCAGGCACAGCTGATTTACAAGGTATCATGTCCACTTCCTGTGCAGAGTGTATTTCATAGCTCCAGGGAGTCTACTTTTTCCTGAATGATTATTTCCCAATGCTTCCAGAATGGTATTTACTTAAACCTGTTATATCATTAGGGATATGAAAAATGACTGGGAGAGAAAAGGAGGCAGATTCTGTATTTTGAAATACAGAGTGAATGAGTTAATTCTACTGGGAAGGGGCTGTTTATAAGAAGAGTTGAACTTCAGAATCTAGTGACCATAGGCAACTCTTCCCTGTTCATTGCCATGTAAAATATAAGAGTAAATAGGTGTTCACTGGATTAAAAGGGTAATAAAAATAGACAAACTAAGAAGAAATATTTTTTCACACAGCAAATAGTTAAACTGAAGGGTCTCTAGCTGAAGGGATCATTTAGTTAAATCTACACAAATAAAATTAAGTAATTTTATGGCCACTAATAATGTCTTTAGTACTACATTGTGAATATGGTAAAGGTAAATCAACCCTTTTATTTCTAGGATAAGTTAATTGTCCATAGAAAATGAGGGGAATTTTCTTTCAAGTTACACATCCAGCAAACCCTCGCTGACTGTCTTAGGAGTTATGTGAGACAAAGTTGAAATTTGGAAGAAATAATCTTCCTTGCAATCCTAAAAAGTGGACTCTAATTTGACGTATAATATTGATGCAAAATTATTATTGGATTAATCTTTATTTGCCAAAATTAGGGATGAAGTATTTTCTCTGTTTTATACCCAGTAAACTGTTACTATACAGAAATCTATAAAATGAGATAAAAATACATGAGGAAAATTAAAGACAGATATGAATTATATCCAATCATACAATTGGACAAAAAATAGAATTTCATAATTTATAGACCTCAAATTTGCTACATATTCTGCGAGGCAAGTTTGATGATTGAAACGTTACAAGATATTTTAGGAAAACAAATGGACGTGAAGTTTATTACTTGGCTCAGGATGATACAACAAAATGCCATAGACTGAATGATTTTAAAAACCTTTATTGCTCAGCAGTCTGAGAACAGGATGCCAATGTGGTCAGACTCTGGTGAGATATTCTATATAATTCCAGATGGCTATCTTCTCCCTGTGTACTCACAAGGTGAATAGCAAGCTGGCTGGTGTTCTTTCTTACAAGGACACTAATCCCAACAGGAAAGCCACATCTGATATCAACATAATGTGTTCCTACCTCCACATGTAACCATTTGGGGGGATAGGGCTCCACGATAGAAATTTGAGAGGTAGAGGCACAATTTACACTATAGCCATTAACAGTCACTAAATTCTCTCTGTAGTCAACAAATTAAAAAAGGTTCATAACATATTTATAGAACTCCTTCTATATCTCTGGGCATTGGAGGTTTACAAGTGAAACAAGAAAAAGATCCTCCATCTTAAATTGTGTTCCCTGTTTACTTAGGGGAATATAGAGCCAAAAAAGAATTCTAATCCACTCTTACATAATCAAGAGAAAGATTTTTCTAATGCTTTGAGATTCCCAAGAGAAAACAAGGGATGGGGAAAGCTTCTGTCTAGGTTGTGATTGAAAGCATGAATAAGAGAGACAAATATTCCAACAAGAGTTGCAGAATAAACTGTAATTGTATTATGTGGGAAAGAGGAGAGCTGGCCCTCTCTGGATGTGCCAATAGTACAGTCTTTTTGCATCATGTCATGAGTAAATTGGAACTAATGATGGTCATTTGAAAACAAAGCCCAGGATTAGATATGAGACCAACTGTTTTCTGAAGGCCATCCTAAAGTCACATATCTAGTTAAGACAATCAGCAAACCCACCAAATAAAGATATTGATATAGAAATTAAAAATATCCATTCTATAAGCCTGAAGAACTGGCATGAAAAGTGACAAGTTGGAAGGTTTACTCTTGCACACTTTTGGAATTGCATGATCCATAAGAGAATATTGACTTGCTAGAAAAATGTAGGACTTCACAAAATAACATGGAGACATGGGTACAAACTCCTGAGAAACTGGGAGATGTGTTAAAAATTTGTTACATAATTATTAAAATTTAAGAGTGTAAGTTGTTAATAAAGTTTCATAGAAGGAGAAGAAATAAACATACTGAATAAAACTGAACCGATTTGGGGAGCAGAAAATGGCTTGTGATTAACTATCACATCTTATTGACCCTGACAAGATACTAACCCTTTGCTAGTTTTAACATTTGGTTATACCTGCACATGACAGAACATTTTAATTGCCTAAAAATTCTTGAAAAGGTACTATCAATGATGTAAAAAATATGTGAAGACATATAGTTCAAATAAAAATAGAAATTAATTCATGTTTAATTCATAAAGTTCTAAATATTAATTTGTTACAGATACATGTCATCTTATGAATGTTTTTTGTTTTTACCAATGAAAGAATCTATAACTTTCCTATTTGCTACTCTGACATTGATTGTAATTATTAAACAACAAAAGGTAATGTCAACCTAAATTTTCTTTTATATATTTGTCTCCCTATAAGGCTAAAAATTGAAAATTAAGCTCTCTGATGCATTACCATTCTTTAATTTGATCACATTTGCATCTTTGGAAACTGTGCATTTGGAATTTTGCTCTTTTAAAAGATGTAAACTTAATGAGAAAACCAAAGTGATATTGGTGGGAAAGAAGAAAGTTGAGACATTTCATCAACTTTTAGTTTTATTTACACAGTCCATCTTTTTTTTGCAGCTGTGCTTTATTTGTTATATAAATAAAAGTATGTAAGATCTATTTGTTTAATAAAATTATGGCTTAGAATTTATATATATTTTATTATGTTAAACATTATCAGGCACAACTATTGCCTTAGTTTTTAAGTCTTTACATTTTTCAAATTTACTTTAATTCCGTAAATACATGTTCAAATTTTCATCTTTGTTTCTCTATCCTCAAATATGATCCTCCTTGAAGATTGAAATTAATGTTTAAAAATATAAAACCAAACACAATTATAGTACTGTTTCCAGATGAACATTATGGATACTTTATTCAAACTTTCTAAAATATGACTCAGCCCTTATACTGCTTGTACTGGAAATATATTGACATGCTTAAAATATCTTGACAGCATGTACAACTTAAATGTGCTTATAGGAAAATCACTAGCTATCTCTTAAATGTCAGGATAGAATTTACAGGACCAACAATTTTTATCCTTTGATTGCCTGCTTCTTCTACTATTTTTTTCTATTTAAACTGTAGATGGTATTAAAAAAAACAATATGGTTATGTAATGGAATTTAAATACACTTTATTGCAACAATATGTTTCATGTACAGTTATAAGCAATATGGCTCTACTTAATAATTTTGCATTACAAACATAATTGTGGTATCAGATTAGTAATTTTCACAAAGTATTTGCATTAGAAATTTGCATGATATAACATATTTCAATTTGAAGCTGCACAGAAAGATAACAATTTGTTTAATAGGAGAACTGGGGATACAGTTCATACTCTTATTGTCCTGCTTTATACAAAGCTTGGTCTCCTAGCCATGAAATTTTAGAGCTTGAAGAGACCTTAGAGATTAAATAGTTCAACAACTTCATTTTACAGCAAAGGAAGTAAAAGTCGAGAAAAGTTTTTTTTTTGAATTAAATAACATACCACACAAATTAATTTAAAAAGTTAAAGTGAAATCAATTTGGACATTCCAAGGATCACCAGAGAACTTTTGGAGGAATTTTGATTCGTAAATTGCACACGCAGAAATGACTCCCAGTGCCATTGTTTTGCACACAGCCCCTGAGGTGTGGAAGTGGAGATGCATCTCCACATATACTTGCTGAGCAGAAAAAGAGGTACCAATCAAAGAAAGGTGCAGAAAAATAGCCGGGAAAATGGCGAAAGAATGCGAAGCACAAGGAAACTAATCAGACTGCTTCTGTGTTCAATACTGAGGCATCCAGTTAAAAAATGACAACTTTTACCCATACTATTTCTTTTTCTTTCCAAGTCATATTTAATCTTTCCCCTAATTATGTTCCCCCACCATATTCCCTTTGAATATTTTCTATTTTACAAAATCTATCACACATTCTAAAGCTCATTTACATCTACAGGATCTCATACCAGAGAAAGATACAGTATTGACATATGTGTGATCTATTTGTTTCACTTATTAGTGTGTCCTCAAAGTGTATCCATTTGCACATAAGTGAATGAAATTGTCCTTCTTTATGGCATAGTAAAACTCCATTTTATTTAAAACAAAACAAAACAAAACATCTTTATCAGTTTCCAATTGATGGGCATCTGGGTTGTTTCCAAGATTGGGCGATCACAAACTGAGCTGCTATGAACATGGTTGTACATATGACTTTACAATATGATTCTTTTAATTCCTTTGGGTATACTCCTAGCAGGGGAATGGCAAGGTTAAATGGGGCCTCTAATCCTATGTGGGTAAAAATGAGGATTAACTTCTGTCATATACTGGTACAAATTCCCCAGTGCTGAGTGTGATTGTTAGCTGTATATAAAATGTACCAATAAAGAATTCAGTTTAAACACACACACACACACACACAATGACAACTTAAGTGAATGTCAGTCTTAACAACCTGGACATCACTAGTTTATCTAACAATTCCACGTAATAGGGAGGTTAGGACCATGGAGTAGACTGAGGTGAGGAAATATAGAAAGTGAATGGAGACAGGAAGGTAGGATGTTTCCCTACAGTGTCTGTAGCTGCAGGAAATTTAAATAAGTCATATCACATACTCATTAAGCAACTTCAAGTTTTTACTGGTAGGAACAGGAGACAAAAAGTTTAAATTGCTAACAGAAAATGTCTTGAGATATCTTACTTGGGCATATGTAGTGTGCTTTGTTAAGGAAGGCATAATTATCTAACCACCTACCTTCCACCCTATGGCAACTAACAAAATGCTGTAGCATGATCTCGGGTGGAGAATGAACCTTTGCATTTCCGTTTTGTGATAACCTGGCACTAGGCTCAGCTCACAGAACAGTACGTACCTCCTGCTCCTTGAAAAGCCTGACTAAGGCACAGCCTGTCTATCTAAAGCGGTCCACCTTAAGACTTGCTTCTTGCTGCAGAGAGCTCATCAATATCTGCGCAGCCTTGCCGGCAGCTAGGAGGCCCGTCCATTAATGAAATGTTAATGACTGAATTAGACCTGTAATAACTGAAGTAGGATGCACTGCTGTGAGTCCATTAGCATTGGCAGAGCCCGCTGAGGAACAAGTAAACACAGCACACAGTGAGAAAACTTTCCAGCACAAGAGTTGCTGGTACTGCACAGGTGTTTTCCATGGAAAATGACATTTCCCTGAAATAGGAATAGTTTATTTATGAAAGCTAATCCCATTCGCGCTAATTCTTCAGAGGAAAACAAAGATGGATGACGTCCTTATTCAAGAGTGTTTTGATTTTTAAAATTCCACTATTACACAATTGTTTTTACAAAAGTTCTTAGGATATTTTGCATAATTATCAGGTGCAAATTACTCTAAGCAGCTATTTTCCCCCCTCACATTATTTTTTCTGCTTTGTTTCATTTATTTTTATGTTCTCTTTTGAGTATGCTTGCATTATAAAAAGCTATATTTTTATGGAAAAAAAATAAACGTGAGCCTTTACTCAATACCATCTATGCATTGACAGAAAAGCAAAATGCACAGAAATTTAAGATTGATTTTGAGCCTTAATCAATATACAGCAATTGTGGAATCCATGCCTAAGATGTAAATATAAATCATATGACATATGAAGTAAATATTGTTTTATATTTGCCTCTACCTCAATTCAATAATACACTATTCTTATGATAAGCTTGAAGATTTACTATTTTTATTTAACATATATTATTATAATTCAATACACTCAAATTGTTGCAACTTCATGTGATGAAAATATAAGTCCTATGTAAGTTATTGAAAGAAACAGAATACCCCAGGCTAATTTTATTAGACCTCTTTATTACATAGACGGTGGGTGTTATTGGCCCATTTTAATATTTAGGTCTCAAAGTGCAATTAAGTATAATACATAGATAGATTGAAAATAGGACCTTTGGGTTTCCTAGGCATGTTTTAGAAATACATACTACAAAATTAGAATCACATTATTGTTTGTAGAGCAGTGTTATATTATAAATCAAATACAGTAGTTCAGGAGCCGGAGATTTAGCTCAGTGGTTCCAGCACCTGCCTAACAAGCACAAGGTCCAGAGTTTGATCCCTGGTAACCACATCCAATGCTGGGCGTGGAGACTCATGCCCACCAGCAATCAATACCACATAGCACAGTGCCGGGCGTGGTGGCTCACGCCTGTAATCCCAGCACTCAGGAGGCAGAGACAGGAGGATTGCTGAGTTCGAGACTTGCCTGGACTACATAGTGAGCTCAGGACCAGCCTGAACTACAAGTGAAACCCTATCTAAAAAAAAAAAATGCCCATCAACTGGAGACTGGATAAAGATGTGTTTTTTTTAATAAAATGGAGTATTATTCTGCCATAAAGAATGACAAGATAGATTAATTTACGAGCAAATGGAGACACCTGGAGGATATACTAATAAGTGAAATAAATAGATCACAGATAGGCAAATACCGGATCTTTTCTTTGATATGAACACCTGTAGATGCAAATGAGCTCTAGAAAGTATGACAGTTTTTATAGAATGGGAAATTTCCATAGGAAATGTGGTGTGGGAATGTAATGAGGGGAAGGAATAAATATGATTCAGAAAGAAGATAAAAGAGTATGTATAAAGGGGGTGGGGAGGTGTGGGTGGGTAGGGATATGGGTAAAAATGAGAATTAACTTGTATCATATAC